>PYHW01010334.1:2364731-2395139 GCA_013186435.1 Turdus rufiventris
CCTCAATCTCTTCCTGATTCCACTTATTTCAGAGGACTTTAAGGTAGCCAGTTGCAGAGTTCTGACTCAAACTCTCTTCAAGTCATGCACCAGTTTATATCTAGAAATCACTATAAAGCTTTCTCTGACACCTTAAATTGCATTCAGTTTAATTCTCTCACAAACCTTTAAATTTTTAATTGGTTCATCAGAACAGTTCTGTTCATTTTATCATGCTATGTCATAACTCTTTTGTTGCTCCTAAGATTCATCTTTACAGGAGGGCAGAGGGGATGGAGAAATCTGTTCCTCTCAGATTATTTTGAAGGAATGTCTCTTCATTCACATTTGTTGGCGAGCCAGACTAAGATTTTTAATTTTAAACTAAAATATTCTTGTCTTTAGGGCTCTGTTCAGACAGTCTCCTGACACAATTCGAGAGCTGACATTTTGCTGGCACTCCAACCTGCACACCAAGCCTGTGTGTTTGAGAGTTCCTGGCACTTCACTGTATGGATAAGTTTCTGTGCAATCTAACAGCATGGTGTAATCTTTTATGAAGTATTTCTGGTAGAGAAAAAGATTGATTTACAGCAATGGATGCATTTTTCTCACTTCTTCTTTCCTGTGGGGTCTGAATGTCAAAGGCACTTATAAGAGTGTCATGGATATTAAGAATATCTTAATAGAGATGAACTAGAGTGTCCTTAATACATTTTTTTTCATCTGTGAAGTAATGACTGTGATTTTTAGTGTAAATTGCCTTTAGAAATCTTTATATATCCTTTAGAAACATAACTTAAAAGTAGATTGTTAAAAACAAATTTATAACTGTTCATTGCTAAAAAAGTAAAAAATGAACTATATAATGATATAAGAAATTCTAGACACAAAGATTTACTAAAAAACATTTGTTCAAGTACATGAATTTCAAAAACATAGCATCTCTTCCTGCTTTTAAGAAAATGGGTGAACAATATATCTTCAGATGTTGGTCCATTTGAGAGTTATTGCATTTAGCCAATTAAACTCAGGAAAAGATATTTTATTAATTTTAAGCCAACTTATGACACTATGAAAGCAATGAAAAGCTTTACAGGCTAATACATACTTTAAAAATCTAAGTGTTACATTTGTATACAAATATTGAAAGATTGATATTTGAAAATTAGAGGTTTTTTTGTAGTTGCAAAACCTGTAATAACAATACCTCAAGTTCTGCAAGCTACTTGAAAGTATCTACAGAGTTAAAAAATTAATTTTTTATGATACAATTAAAAGTTTTCCTTTAATCCTTTATCAGATTAAATGAGAAGCATACAATTCAACTTCATATATAATGCCTTTTTCCTAAATTTCTGCTAGTCAGATCCAACTCATCTCATGGATCAATTTGCTCATACTCTTGGGACTGAGACTACATCTTCTTATATGTACTTTGCAATGTTCCATTTACAAAAGATTTTTATGTCATACTACGTCATATACTGAGTTATAATAATTAAAAAAGAGGCAGATTTTTAAGAAAAGGAGCATGATGCATGATGCAGACTATGTTGATGTCACTGCTACTTGGAAGAAAAAGTACCTACTAGAAAAAAATAGTTAAGCTCTTGAAACAAAATAATAAATTAGTCCTTTTGAAGACCATTTAAATAGAATTGTCTTGTATAGCTGTTTTTCAGTAAACATACTGACTGCATAATTTTGAAATTCACTGGGAAAATAGAAAAAGCCACAAAACCTTCTCATAAATATATGTGGTTTTTCCTCTATTAATTATAAAGATTAATTAATTAAAATTCATGTTTTCCCTTTTTTCCGATGTGCAAGAGACTTCTCTGTTTTACTAGATACATAGTTTATTTTTCATAAGGTGTGTGAAGGAAGCACTGCGCTTACTGTGCACAGTCCAAGTGACAATCACACTAGATCTAATTTATCCATTCAAAATCCCAATGCTTCCTATCCTAATCTCTTTCCAACACCCTATCTAGGACAAAATAACTTACTTAATGATCCAAACAGGAAACCTATTGACTATATCACCTAAGACACAGTAAAATCATATTAAGAGTTCATATGCCTGTGTACAAGCATATGCACTGTTAAACAGTAAAATCAGAATTTAATTTAGTAGTGTGGACATATACAGACTTTTCAACCGAATGAAGTTTCTGCGTAAATCTCTTGTTGTATCATTCTGCTTCTAAGATATTTTGTGTTTGAGAAAAGCCCTTAGGTTGATGAACCCTGTGAGTCTTTTCATTTTACAAGGATCTGTACTGGGGGTTGGATTAAATAATCCTCAGAGGTCTCTTCCAACCCTAAACAATCTATGATTCTGATCTGTGATTCTCTGGATATCCTGTAGTCCTCAGAGCTGCCAATAGCCTCTGCATGCATTTACATGATAATTCCTTCTAAGAGACTTCTGGCAAGATTCAACTGTGTGTTCAGATAATCAACTAGCCATCTATAATATAAGTGTCAGAAAATGAGATGGGTGTCTAAGCTTCTATTATACTCAATAATGATTGAGTAGATGACATTGATGGAGCCTACAAAATAACTTTGCTGTCCTTAAATTAGATAATTAGTGGAAAGTAGCAGTATTGTATACACAGGAGTTTAGTGCCATTTGAGCTACCCTAAATTGTCTGCTGGCTAGTATGACAAAATATAAACAGAAGATCATTGTTTTGTGAATTGATAGCTGGAGGCCAAACTTAGATGTACCCAGTTCTCAGGGCACTGAATCCCTTTACTGAGAAATTCAGATGTGTGAAAATAGGCATTTAGTGCTATTTGTTGTCATATTTGCCTCAGTCTCCTACTGGAGCAAGTTTCAGATACCTCTTGCCTTTGATATTTGTAATCCCTTTATACATGACCTGGGTTTCTTAGGGAGACTGGGTCCTCATGTGTGGGCAAGTAATTGCATTAGCCAAGTCGTCTCTGTATTCCTTTAAATGCATAATTTAAATCCACTGCCTATAAAGGCAGTGTAAGTATTTGGAACAAATTCAGACACATCAGTGCAAAAATGTAGGTGTCTGTCTCCTTAAACCCTGTGCAGTTTAAACACTGTACACACCTAGATGTGATAAACTCACCTCAATGTGTCAGCATGTGGAGTAGAGCCCTCTGATATTCCCTCTGGTCTTTCACAACCACGTCCTACTGATGGCCTTGGAAAAACATCTGACTGACAATGTTTCAATGACTCCACTAAGCCACATATGATGCAGAACACACAGCTGCCAAATGGAAGTCTTTCTAACCAAGCTAAAAAAATAAGATCCATTCATATGTTTTTAAGAATACAAAAGAAATCATACATCTTTAACTGAAATATTATCTTCATTCATTGCAATCCAACACATCTTGAAGGTTCATAAACACTAAAGCTTAAACTTGCAATGCATATTATCTTCATTATTTGTTATTTCTAAAGCAACAGCAGACAATGATCAATAAAGTTATAGGCCTAGGGATGAAATGTTCTTGGTGTTTTAACAAATATGTATAATAGGAAGAATTTACTTTGCTGAATCCACAACATTTTCCACCAGCACTAGGAAAACTAACTAAGCAAATAAAAATGAACCAAAATAAATAAAAAGCTTAAAACCTGCTGTCACCTCTATTACTATTTTTATTGTCTAATAGTTACTACATTAGAGGAGTATGATTATCCAATGAAACAATTCACCAGTGAAATAAATAAGAGCATTCCCAAGTTGAAGGAACTTGTATATTATGATCCTACATAGTTCAAATTTTTCATCCTATTGTGACAACTTCAAATGGAATCCTAAACTGTAGTGCATTGGATTTTTAAGTATTTTATGCAGGTGGAAAGAAAGATAAATATTCAGACAAGTGCACTGATTTTCTTTTTGTTTTTTAATTTTTTTTACTTGTTTTGGGTTTTTACTTTATTTTAGCAGCTCTATAGCATAATACCTATTTTATGTATCCAATTCTCATTTCATAGTTGTCGCCCCTTTAGATCCTTGAAAGATTTTAAGATTTTTCTTTTTCACCAAGGGAATGTCAAAAATGCTGCCCTAAATTAAATAATTATCAGAATTACAGTAATTTCATGACTATAAGGCTCACCCTTTTGACTAAAATTTCCCCCTGAACCCAGAAGCGTGACTTTTAATCTGGTGCGCCTTATATGATAGACAAAGTTCGGAAATTTGCAAACCCGAAAGCGAGAGCTGCAAGCTGTGGGGGAAGCCGGCAGGGCCACGGCTGCCAGGTGGAGTGGCGGCAGGCATGCCCCGGCCCTGTGCAGGTGGGGCAGCGCCCCAGCAGGCATGCCCTGGCCCCATCAGGTACAGGCGGGCCCCGGGGGCCCATGGCTGCCGGGTTGAGGTGGGGCCTCGGCCAGCAACTGCACGGGGGGAGCTGGGGGCGCATCCTTGCTGCAAAAAAAAAGTGCGCCTTATAGTCCGGTGCGCCTTATGGTTGTGAAATTACTGTACTCTGAGACTATTGAAAAAATAAATGCTTTATATTCAAAAATCAAGACAATGACAACAACAACAAAACCCCTCAAACCAAGGCAAAGCAAAAAATCCAAATCAAACCAAAGAAAACCATAATGATGCTTTACTCCATAGCCATCCAGAATGACAATACTGTTGGCTCCAAAGTGACCTTTTACTCCATTGGAGGTTCTAAGCTACTTTCTCCATAAAAGCTGAGATGGACAAGACTGGCTTTCTATTCAGATAAGAATAGCATTATCCATTATGGACTCCTAAGGTGACTGACAGATCCTCTACCTTCATTAAATAAAGTTTACTCAATCATGTTTTAGACTTGGTTAAATAAATAAAGATGAATAGGCATTTGTTTCTTCATATTGTGAAGTGGTTCTGTAAAGATTTTTTCCATAGACTTAAAAAATTGGCACCAAAAGGATACGTCATAAGTGAATAAAGTAAATGGAAACTGTGCAGGAGGCTACCAAAAAGGCATATTTCCTTTAAATTATGCAGATTGCAGGATTTATTTTTTAGTTGTGTCAATTTTATTAACTGTTATGAATTACTTGCTTCTTCTTTAAACTACTTATTTTCTATTTCATAAAGTTGTTTGGTTTGTTTTTTTTATTTATTTGTTTGTTTTTTGCTTTTTTCCCCCCAAGATTTCAGCAATGTGTTAATTGCAATCTGGAATGCAAAATATTTATGTGTGGAAGAATTTCATTGTGGTATTAATTAAAATGGTCTAAATTAGGTATAAAGCTCCCACACTCCTGGAGCCTTTATTTGTGTTAATCAGCACCTTAAAGCCTAGATGGGTTTGTCTTCTGTCAAAGATCAGATGTGTAAACAACTCATTTAAGTTATTTAAAGCTGCACAATGTCATTTTGGATATGTCTGAAGACAGGTTTTTAAGTGATCCCCAGTTCAGTGTGCCAGTTTTTTGTGGCACAAGAAAATCTAGCTACAGGTTGCACAGCCTTAAAAATAGGATATTTAATTGGACTGAGTTAGTCCAAATGACTTCTCCTTTTAATGTTTCCAATTAACATATGATTTTGTTTTACTTCACAGAATAAATGAAGTAGAGGAAGCAGGAGGGATCTTATCTGGGTTTACTTAAAATCATCAGGCCAAATATCGAGTTGCTAGCAAAACCATCGTTGCAGTGAACTCTAACTCTAACTCTAACCTATTTCTGGCATCTCACCAGTTTATCTCTTTTTCTCGACTCACTCCATTATAGTGAGTGTCACTGAGAAGTTTCAGAGGAGCCATAGGTGAACTGGGTGAAGAAAATGGAGTGATTTCATTGATATGACTACAAAGTAAAAGATAAACTCATAATAGTTCTCACAAATCTGTCCTTTACAGGAGCAAACTGTTACGAAAGTACAACAAAATATTTTATGCCTACTAATTCTTCCTATTAATAGGTGATAATACTAGGCAATATCTAAATTTTTCAGACCAGTAGAGCTCTAGACACCATTTTTTCAGTTGCTGGGGAAGGCAAATGCCATAATCACAAATTTTGATACTTCCTCCTCTCCCTGCCTTGAGTTTTCATTGCAGAACACAATATCATAAATCCAGGAACATCCCTTTGTTCAGTTACAGCCAGCTCTCCAAAAGTTTCACCCCCTTGCCAACTTGCTTTTCAGCTTGGAAGGGAGAGAAAGTAAAAGACTTGATGCTGTGCAAGAATAATTCAGCAAAATATGAAACAAATCATGCTATCAACCCCAATTTAGCCAGAAATACAAAATACAGCAATTTATGGGCTTCTATGAAGAACGGTGTCTTAATCCAAGCCAATCCCAGTATATTTAGTAAATAGTAAAGTTTTGCCTTAAGGAAAGCCATATAGGAACAAGTTATGGCTACATGCTCATCCACAAATAGAAATCTTACTTATAGCACTGAAAAAAAAAAAAACCAAAAAACATTTGTTTTAACATTTTAACAGTAATATATATTCAAAGTTTCCATTGGCAGTTTAATTTTATCTGCTTCATGATCTTGCTAAAAAAATTCTTGATTCCTTGGTTTTGCAGGTAGATATTTTTCTGGAGCAAATTATATCATATTGAATAAATGCCATGCTCTTTTAAATGTTATGGAAATGTCTTAAAATCAGGAAATCAGGAAAAAAAAAATACATACAGCTCTAATTAATGTAGAAACTATGTTCTGGTTATAAAAATAGAAATAAATGCTTCATTACACAAATAACCTTAAACTTGGACCATGATGGATACTGTAACTAATTAAACTGTATGTTGAGGTAATATATTGCATTGGAAATGGAAACATTTAGATGAAAAGGTCGGAAATGGATTGGGTAATAGGTAATGTAGCCCATCTTTTGAAAGCACGATAATGAAAAGGACTCATTAAGACAGATGAGGTTGTTGTGCAGAGTTTAGCATTTATATATATGTCAGTATAAATTTTTAGATGGCTTTTTGTTTAGATTTGTTCCAGTGACTTGAATGGTATTACATGGACAAGCATGTAGGTGCATTTTAGCTAGGAAAACATTTTATTTTTTTTTTTAGTCTATTCAATTTTTAAATAATTTTTAAAAATGTAATTAAAAATAAAATATGAAAAAATAATGTATGATCCTTATATATTAATTCTCATTTTTTCCCACCAACTTCTTTCAGTCTCCATTTCCCCTATGAATACGTTGCAATCTCATCTACTGTTTTGTTTTCTCACTTTTATGATTTTTTTTCAGATAGTATTTAATTACAGAATCCTAATTTTTAATAAAGGTCTATTTATTTTAAATTAAAATAGAAAAATATAAATATTTAAGATATATACAGAAAAGGATAAATATTACACCTTTTGCTGCTTATGGTGATAGATGCATTGATGCAGATAAAGAAAACAAAGAACTAAAAAGAAAAAGTAATAGGAAAGTAAAAGAAAAAGAAGAAAATTAAAGAAATATATTTGTCATGCATCAAATGCATCACAAGCTGCAAATATATTGAATATGCATTTGATCTCACTTTAGAATTATATCTCCTCATTTTCATTAGCTCTTTTCACAATTACAATGTATGCAGTGGTAAACATTTATAACCTCTGAATATTTTATGTTTTTTTATCTAGATAAATAGATAATGCATTTGTATAAATTCGTAATACAGATAAATACAACATGCATTTATATAAAATAACCTCCATCCTTTAGCACAAATTGCACAATCAGAGGTTAATTATGACAAATATTTGGTCTTTATCCTGGTCCAAGACATCTAGCATGACTGAATATTTTCATGGGCTTAGATGAATCACTGCAGAGTGTTAGCAATGGTGTTAGGACCAAGGACAACAGAAAAAGGTAAATAAACTTCAACTGAGTTACCGAGTAGAGACAATTATCAAGGTTTGCAGACATCCAGGAAAACAAAGAATTAGGAAACTAAAAAACTAGAAGTTTATAAATTATTTTAGAAGCACAAGAAATCTTAGAAATAACATAGTCTTGAAATAAGAGAGACGAGGCAATATTGTATACAATTATTAGGAAAGTATAGAAATTAGAAGAGCTAGAAATTTCAAGAAATAATTTATATATTTTGAAGGAAACAGGAATATTTAATATAAAAATCATTAAGCATTTTATTTTCCTGTAATAAAGGAATATAATATTCCAATGGGAATGTATAGGGGATAAAAAAAAATTAATCATCAGGTTTTGTTAACTAATTCATGGAACTTATAAAAGAGCTGAATGAGAAGATATGTGGCTTCCTAAAATGTACTTTTAATAAATGTTGCTGTACTATAGAAATTTCATTAAACAGACACAGAATTAATGTTATACAAAATATTCAGGAAGAGCAAACAGGCTGATTCAGGTAGAGAAAATATTAATATGTGATTTAGTAAAGAATAACTAAAGAATGGTATACTATAGCTTAATTTCAATGTCACTTAAAAAGACCGGTATAGAATAAATTGCAATCAATGTAAAGTGTGTGTCACAAAACCTGAAACAAGAGTTCTTTGAGGATACAGAGTAAGTATCTAAAATTTTCTTGAAAAATGAAATTGCTGTGGAAAACTGAAATATTCTGTGAAATATGGGAGCTTTAAAATTATGTATGGTCTAGATGGACTGGTGCCATTCATCTTTTCATAAGATGTGAGATAGTGACTCTAAGTTCATTGCTCTTGATTTCTTGATAACACTGAGATGTGAGACACTGGAGAAAATTATTACTGGCTCAAAACAGCTGAAGTAAGTGTGTGTGTGTGTGTGTGTGTGTGTGTGTGAGAGAGAGAGAGAGAGAGAGAAAAAGAGATGGATGTGCTGGCAGGACAAGTTCTGCAAAAAGGGTTAGAATTTGTTAAGTCAATGCTTTGAGAAATGCTTTATTTTGATTTCTTGTTCCTCTAAAATTTGCCAAGTACCTTGTTGCACCTTAATGCTCTAAAATTTACAGATAAAACATTGTGGCTCAACTGAGAACATTGTTGGGTTCTTTGCTCCTCCTCAGGGAATTGAAGTACCTGAAGCCTCTCTTAAAAAATTCACCAAGTGAGTATCGAAGTACAGAAGGTAAAGGAAGGACTTAACAATCATATTGGAAAAAAGAAAGTCAACCTAAATGAACAGCAGTTTAAAAAAGGGAAAAAAGGAGGTAAAAAAGTACTCACACATTTAGGAAAAAGAATTAGGGACCATATAGGTGAAATTGTGATGAAATGGCTTTAGAGGGAAAAAGAGGAGGATTGGATAAAATAATACTGTTGCCAGTGCAATATTATTACAGAAAAAGAGAACCAGTACAGGCCAAGGAAAAGCAACAAAGTAGTAAGTAGGCTGAGAAAATAACACTAGTCACACTACAAAAATTATGGAAAGTGTTATCAGTTCCTAAAATGTCAGTAATGTAATTTGAAATCCTAATGAAAAATATCATACAAATGACAAGAGAACATCATACCTCTGTGATTTGGGGAAATCGTACTTTTTAAGTGCATCATATTTGACAATGAATGAAAGGAATATTATTGGTAGATCAGCAATAATTATACAAAGTGAAGTACTGTTTTCTTAAAATATGTGTATGATAAGCTGAAGTTTCCTAATGTCATTTAGCAGATACATGAAAAATATTGGTTTATGTATAAAAATTATTTGTATAAAAATAAATTAATTGATAGATCACTACATCTATCTATCTATCTATCTATCTATCTATCTATCTCTCTATCATCTATCTATCTATCTATCTATCTATCTATTTATATCTGAAAGCAAAAGAGAAGTCTTAAAGAACTAGTTACATGGGTATTGACTGTTCTTTAGTTGCATTGACAATATGAGTTGACTTCCATCAAGATAAAAGTAATACCAACATGAAAAAAGAGATTAATTTCAAAGTACTGGCCTGTATCATCTACTTTTTTTCAATGACATCTGAAGGCAGTTTCTAAGATGAAGTTAAATGACAATATATGGCAAGACAAGCAGCTAAATGTTCTCACGCTTCTGGTCCCCTGCTAGTAATCAGCCATTGAAGATATTGATTACAGAGGAGAATGATGCATATTGCTAGCAAACCTGACAGCAGCATTTGAACACATCATTCAGCACTGAATAACATAGAGATACTTGTCAAAGCAGAAAATGTTTCTGTCCACAGGGTCTTGACAATTATTATCTGTTTCATGAATTTTAAGAGCAGTGAATATCTTAAAGCTCTGTCAGAAATATCTTGATGATGCAAAACACGTTTAAGGATGCCAGATGTCTCTGACCACAACAACTTTCAGATAACATTAAGGATTGATTAAAGAAAATGTTCAGTCGTTATTATTGCATATTATCTTGTCTTTAGCAAACCAACATAAAGAAAACTACTTAGAAATGGCCTTATTTAATGTCCAGTGGGTACTTAATCCAATTAATGTTAACCCCTGTCCCCTTCATAATGAAATGAGTTTTACTTTCAATATAAGAAATAGCTTATTTGTTCAGAAGATTTTTTAGTATCAGTTTCTTAATTGCCATTTACTCTTGCTGTTATTCTATTACCAGGAGATTTAAACAAAACAAACTGCTCTCTGTATTGTTTCACTCTCAGGCAAAAAAGAAAATATTCAAGACACAGAATGTGGCACTCAGAGGAGCATTGTAGAACTACTTGACTCTGCTTATCATCTTAGCATTATTTCAGATACCATTAAATCAGGGTAAGGTTAACAGGTTAACAATGCATCGCCATTACTTTAGTTTTCAGTGAACAGAAAAATACTTTCCAGCATCTAATGGAGCTCTTTCTTTTCTATTTCCAAAACATATGAAATCCATGATCACTTTGACCATTGACTTATTTACTGCACTGAAAACAAAAAGTGAAACTAATCTTTTAGCATACTGATGTTTTTCCAAGAATTTCTCTTTTTAATAGAAAGAAAAGCAATTTATTTCTATTGTATCACAACTTTAAAAAAAAATTCTTGTATCAAACATGTTCTCATTAAACTCCTTAAGTAGGTAAGTTTTCTATGCCTTCTGCTTTACAACACAGAGATGAGAGGAGAGAGAAAAATGCTATTTGTTGAACATTTTTTGGCTTTTTGTGATGAATATTTGTCCATCAGGAAAAAAAAGGTAAAAATAGTTAATTGTTTGTGAAATAGACATTGTGTGTCCCTTACTATAATGAAGTATTCAAATTAATAAATTGGGCTAAAGAATTAAAAAAAGGAAGGAAAAAAAAAAGAATTTTAGGAACCTGGCAAGACTTCAAGTAATGGAAATAAATTAACACAGAAATTATAAGAGGTATTTAACTCAATTCAGTAGCTTGTTTCATTACACAAGAATAGTCAATGACAACTTCACAATGTAACAGTCAGTCATCAAGCTATTGATTAATCACATCAGTGTCACAAAAATTATTCTTTTTCCTCCCCTTTCATTCATCATGTGAGTGAGTATGTCCCAGAGAAAAGTAGGTGAAAAACAATATCAAAAACAATCTAGCATGTTGGTGGTTTATTCCTAATAATATAGACATTTAATTTTCTGTGAAAATGAAGAATCCAGTACTTACTGGAAAAATTGTCTTTTTAAATGATTCACACATGATGTGTACCTTGGAGAAATTAATTCAAATATATAAATTCAAAATACTTTTTGACATTGTTATAGCAAACCTGTATTTGCTTTCTTACTTGTATAAATTTGTGGAAGAGATCTACAGTGATGCCACTTCAGAATAAAAGATACGCTGAAAAGACAGGTTTGTACCTCATAATAAGGTATTGACTCTAACATCACAAAGAGATAAGGATGAAAAAGCTAAGGAAACTTAACTAACTTAACTACTTTTCCTACCAAAAGTTCAAACACATAACATGTCTTACTGCTTCAAATTTATTTTTTTCCTAAAGATAGTTTGTAATTAAGAAACCACAAAACACCTTATATTTATTATATAATTTGTTCTTTTCATAGTGAAATTAATGGAAAATCTTTACTGGATTTACCTTATTTGAGTGATCTAAACATTGGGCAGAAAGATAATAAGAACTCTTGGTGTAGTTTATTTCACTTCAGGAAAAAAAACCCAAAAGTATTCTATTCAATTTATTTAACATAATGTTGTGTGTTGTTTTCCCAAAGCTAACAGATATATTAACCTTATTTAAAGTTCAAAGCAAGTCTTTATAAGCTACAAAATGGACTACGTGCTCCTGAAGTTTTAAGAATAAAAATCGTGTGGTTTACATAATGAAAGCATTAGTTAATATTGTTATAAATAGTAAGGGAGGTTATAAAAGCAGACCAGACATGGATAGATTTTTCATAAGCTATATTTATGTCTTCTGATGTATCATTATCATGAGAAAAATAATAGTGTAAGTTGTCTGCCATGATGAATTAACATGCAGAGCTGGTTTAATAAAGGCTCCCAGTGGTCCAAGAATTAAACCAAAGAAAGAAATTTGTTCTACTTAAAATTAAATTTATGAATAACACTTATCAGAGGCAATGAAATGCATTATTATTTTTAATGCTGTGAGTGAAAAATAATGACCCATTGAAAAACAAGTCACTTTGAAACAGTAAGGCTTGTTACAAATTTGAAATTTTGATAGGAAAAGTAGTTAGATGCCATAGATACGTTCCTGCAGGACTCATATTAATGGTTCAAGGCAGAGAAGGTTACTGTTTTATTATATGTCTGGATGTTTTCTGGTTATTGAAGACTACAGATGGTAGGTTAGTAAAAGCAATGTCTTCTAAGAAGACTTAGTGATGACACTAGAAACGTTCATTTTAGTGTGACATGATTTTGTACGCTCTGTACATCATTGCTGTCTATTTATTCATCATCATCATCATCTTATTACTGCTTTTGTCTAAATATGTGGGGATTTTTAAATTATTAATTCATAATTTAAAAAGGTATAATCTGAGGGTGCAGAGCACATACAGAGCAAAACAAGAATAAATCATTTAAATCAAATACCTCCATAAATGGAAAACTCCGAAGAACCTAATATTTGTGTGAGCTGTTGTCTTCTGGGCTGCAATTGCAAATGAAAGGACGCAATTAAATGTCACAATATAGCAATGTCCAAAAGGTTTTAATATCTACCCACTAAATCAATAAAATCATGCATTACATGACTAAACTTTTCCCAAATATTTGTTATGTTTCTGGGATCCATAATATCCATGGAAGGAACTGCATTTTAGGTATATAAGTGTTTTCATTTTTTTTTTTTTTCTGGCTGCATTAGATTTAAATCAGCAAGAGCTGTTGGACCTTTATCTGGGTTCTCCTTTAGTTGGTTACAGAAGCAGACAAAAGCTCACACAGAGTACTCATGGCAGCTCTCTGTGCTCAGAAGTGCAAATATGCCTATAGCTTGGACTCCCAAAGGCATGACCATGTTGTCCTATCCATGAACAACCACTGAAGTCCTTCAGTGATACAGAGAGGAGAACAAACTGCAAACTGTATTTAATTTGCAGTGCAAAGTTTCAAGGTGGGGGTTGAGGGGCTACAGGGCTGGCTTCTTGTGAGAAGTGCCAGAAGTTTCCCCCATGTCTGACAGAGCCAATGCCATTTTGCTCTCCAAGATGAGTGTGCCACTGGCCAAGGCTGAACCCATTAGTGCTTCTGGGATAACAGATTCAGAAGAGGGAAAAAGTTACTGGTCAAGATCAAATTACAGCTGGATAGAGGAGTGCAAACGTGAGAGAAACAGCTCTGCAAACACCAAGGTCAGCAAAGAGGGAGGAGGTGTTCCAGATGCTGAAGCAATGATTCCTCTGCAGCCCCAGTTCAAACCATAGCATCACAAAATCACAGAATCACAAGGCTGGAAGAAACCTGCAAGATTATTGAGTCCAACACATGCCCTAACATCTCAACATGGCATCAAGTGCCGCTTCCAGTCTTTTTTTTTAACACATCCGGTGATGGTGACTCCATCACCTCCTCGGGCAGACTATTCCAATACTTTATAACCCTTCCTATAAAAAACTTTTTCCTAATAGCTAATCTATATTTCTTTTGGTGCAGATTAAGACTGTGTCCTCTCATTCCATCAGCTGCTGCCTGGAGAAAGAGACCAACCCCCACCTGCCTTCAGCCAAGTTTCTCGGAGTTGTAGAGAGTGGTAAGTTCATCTTGAGTCTCCTTTTCTCCAGGCTAAACAACCCCAGCTCCTTCAGCCGTTCCTCTCAGGGTTTGTGTTCCAAGCCCCTCACCAGCCTTGTTGCCCTTCTTTGGATGTGCTCAAGCGTCTCAATGTCCTTCCTAAACTTAGGAGCCAGAACTGGACACAGCACTCAAGGTGTGACCTCACCAGTGCTGAGTACAGGGGAAGAATGACCTCCCTGCTCCTGCTGCATGCACTGTTCCTGATACAGGCCAGGATGCCTTTGGCCTTCTTGGCCACCAGGGCACAGTGTGGCTCACATTCAGTCGGCTGTACCAGCACCCCCAGGTCCCTTTCTGCTTGGGCACTGTCCAGCCACACCACCCCAGCCTAACACTGCAGGGGGTTATTGTGGCCAAAATGCAATAATTGCGACTCAGACTTATTAAACTTCATCTTATTGGACTCTACCCATCCATCAGCCATTCCAGGTCTCTCTGCAGAGCCCTCCTACCTTCCAACAGATCGACACACACCACCCATAGGAGGCCCACACTGGAGCATCCTGTTCCTGAACGACTGTGTCCCATGGAATGGACCCATACCGGAGAAGATTGTCAAGGAACCACATTGAAGAAACTCATGAAGCATCCCCTCAAGTGAAGAGCAGAAGAAAAGTGTGAGCAGTCCTCCCTCTGAGGAGGAAGAAGAGGCATAGAAAACACACAATGAACTGACCACAGACCTCATTCCTCCTTCTCCATGGCTGCTCAGGGGAGGAAGATAATTTGAAAATAAAGCCCAGAAAAAAAGGGAGGGGTGGGTTGAAGGTGATTTTTCAGGTTTGTTTTTAGTTCTTGTTACCCTACTCTGATTTGATTGGTAATAAATTCAACTCATTTCCCCAAATCAAGTCTGTTTTGCTTGTGATAGTAATTTCTGAGTGATCTCTCCCAGTCCTGCCTCAACCCATGAGACTTGATTTGTGTATTTTCTCACTTGTCAAGCTGAGAAGTAGAGTGATGGAGCAATTTTGATAAGCATCCTGGTGCCCATCCAGGGTCAGCATACCCCACTGCAATGCATACATAGACTTACAACATTGCGTACAATTATATGTATTGATAAGTTACAGAAGATATTTCTAGCCTGTTCTGATCAGCCTCCAAATCATGCAGTGAAACCAAGTTTATTTTGCATTGTATCCAGGTAAACCCTTGTGTTTGTTTGAGCTAATTAAGTTCTCTGTGTTTTCTTTTATGAGAGCATTGTATCATTGTTTTTCCATGACTACGTTTTCATCACATCTAGGACACTATGTGTTTTTTTAAGCACAATTAATTACTATTAATTTAATAGCTTTACAGGCTTTGATAATTTTGTTTTTATCAAGAGTACATACTGAGTCCCAAAAAAGGCTGTAGAACTTATCTGCCATAAAATTAAAGACATTTGAAATCGACAAATTTTCAAGTTCATTGAACTGATATAATCAGGTTATGTTTCATGGAAAATACTTTCACACCACTGAAATAAAGCAAATGTCGATATTGATTTTAAAACGTTTTGTGCTGCCTTCTACATCACGAAGCTATGAGATTACACTGTGAACAAATGAATATAAATGTAGACATCTCTGTTACTGTTCAGGGATATAACATCACTGGTTTACTAGATGATTAGATATAAGATATAATTGTCCCTAATCTTATGAAATATTTGAAGTGGAAGATTGTTACTTTTCACAGAAGCCTTTGGCAAAAAGCAGTGGTAAAAGTCAAGTCTCCATGTATCTTACATTTAGCGTGTAAAACTGTCCTTTTCATTTCAAGCAGTTAATTCACAGGAACTCATTTCTTGGAAATATTATTGTCTTTTATTCTCAGTACTAGATCTAAGTACTGGTTCTTGAAGTTTAATGCTGTGTTAGAGATGAAGAATCAAGTGTATTGCGAAGTCCTACGCTTTGGTGTCTAAGTGTGTCTGCATGTAGGTATGACTTTATATCAGAGTAAGGTATGGAAAGATGTGGAATATATTACACAACAGATGATGGCTTTAGCTTAATTGCTGTTGCCTTCAACAACGAGGACAATGACAGAATGCATTAACACTTATTCAACTTTAGCAGTTCTGTTATTTTTGTGTATTTAACTTCCAGGAAAATATTTCCAAATCAAAAAGCATGGAATTTTAAAGGTGTTAATTCCTCAGATATTCCACTCTTCAAGATTTCCCCCCACCATCTGTAAAGTGATCTTCCACCCTTTACATTAACGTGTGTATTTCCCCTACAGAAAAATCAAATAATTTCCAATTGTTATGGGAATCTGTGAAAGAATACTAGAGAGAATCTCAAAGCATATAATTTCAATATAATTTCTTTTCTGGTGTGCTGCAGTGCTGGGCTTGGTAATGGCACGTGCTTAGCACAATGGGTAATAAAATTCAGTGATATTTTACTGGGATTTTAGGGTTCTGATAGGGATGGAATACACTGTCCCTAAAGACCTTGTGAAATGAAAGCATAATGTTATGGGAAACAGAATGAGTAACAGACTATGATGATTAAGATTTAATTACTTAACAAGATTTTATTTAGAGAAAAGTTGTGTTCACATGATCACATGTAGGTTTAATTCTTGCACTTTGGGTGAAGAAGTATTCCTGGAAGTCTATGTAGAATTATTATGATAGGCAGGATTTGTGGCAAGGCGTTCTGTCTTCAAGCCCAGTGGGCCCCCAGAAGTTCATGTAATCATGTGAAATAATAAAGAAAATGCATTGCTATGTTGCATGGCTCAATTAATGCCATGACGATCAACAAGACTATGAAAGCTGTGTCTTAAAACATTTTATAAAACAGGAAAACATTTTTTTTTTACTTCTCATTTTTAAGCTCTGTTATCCATAACCCTGAACTCACTCTATAAAGACAAACTGAAGCTGTAACCTCCTTATTTGATTAAAGGGGTAACAGCTTTTTATGAAAATTGGATTTTTGTGAACATTGGATTGTCAGAATTTGATGTAATATTGATAGATATGACATGTGGAGAAACCAGGACAAGGTAGAATATTGAAAAGTAACAGTGGAGCATTATTATATTTATGACGAAGAAAGCTAGTATGCTTTGAACTTTTTAATCTCAATATTTACCTATTCTACTGGAAAATCATGCTATTATTCTATGTGTCAGTTAACACTGCATAGTAAATATTAACTGAATAGGTGGAGAAAGAATTATACTCAAGGACATTTCAAAATATCAATTCATTGTAGTTTCTTTGGAAATAAAGATTATGAAAATGATGAAGTTTAAAAAAAATTTTGAAGGATGCAATATGACTTTCTGATTTATTTTAACATTTCAGACAAGCAATAGTGTTCAAAGACTGTGTTTCCGGCAAATTAAACTCTGCAAAAACAAATTGTGCTCAGTTTTTTATTGAGGTTCTCAGAGTAGATATTTGACATTATGTAGTGAGGTCTGTATACCGTTCAGGTATTAGAATCACTGGCCCTTTTTAGACCTAAAAGAAAAAGAAGCCCTGAGGCCCAGACTTTTAATCTTAAAAGGAATTCCAGTTAGTAGAGCTAAGAGGAAAATGCAGCTCAGAAAGAAACAGATCCTTCTCTTCTGAAGTGACACAACTGAGCAATCAGAGCTAACACTTGAATGAAACTCCTCTAGGCAAAAAGATGAAGCTCTGGAAGAAGCACTAATGTTTCTCAATTACACTTCTGCAAAGGCCATCCAGTGGAAATGGACTGCAGAATAATACAGAGTGAACCTGCTAACTGGAAATATTTAATCTTTCTTAGTATGGGGCAATGCCAGTGTTTAGATCTAAAACTAAGATACTTTTTCTTTTTTTTTTTCTTTTTTTTCTTTTTGTACAATATGTTTGTTCCTTTGGATGCTAACATCATGAAGTGAAGGGGGAATATTTGACTCAAATTTTGTGTCTATTCATATTAATAATTCAAAACTTTTTAATAACTCAAATGCTTTTCCATTGGATTTAGAAAAAAGGCAATTTTCACACTTCAACTGAGAATGAGGACGGAGTCATCTTCCTCCCAGAGGTGTCTCTTTCAAATTACAAACACATGAAACAAGAACAGGGACATGACAGGAGAGATTTGGCCAATTATGTTTACCTGTGCAATTTAGTGATTAATAATAGATTGGGAGGCTTTGACTTTATTACTTTTGCTCTCTCAAATGAAATTAGACTCACAGT
This sequence comes from Turdus rufiventris, assembly GCA_013186435.1. Taxonomy (NCBI): domain Eukaryota; kingdom Metazoa; phylum Chordata; class Aves; order Passeriformes; family Turdidae; genus Turdus; species Turdus rufiventris. The sequence continues at coordinate 2,383,116 of PYHW01010334.1, forward strand.
ATAAAGTAAGAAGCAGTGTCTTTTAACTTCAGCATACATTGTTTGTAGACTTGTTCCTAAAATAAACAGAGAGAATAAAAACAAATTTAGATGAAGAACAGATGCATTAATAGAAGCTCTGAATTTTTCTAAATTTTGCTGAAATATCTGCATAAGCCTAAGAAGAAATATATCCCTCCTGCTCCTGTGCAGGCTACTTGGCATAGCAGAAGACCCTCTGAGCTCTGCAGCCTTGCACTTGAGTCCCTAATGTGTGGCAGTGTGATGCCTCTGCAAAAGCCAGAGTAGCATGAATTTTGAACTAGCTGAGCCAGTGTCTGAGCTTATTTGAGCTCTGAGATTGCTGTGAGAACAACCAGCAAAGCCTGCAGATACCATGGCTACCAGCAGACAGTCAGCAGGTATAATTGGCTGCTCTGAACTGTGGAGGCTTATATGTTAGCTCATGTCAGTACAATATAGAATAAGCTCCAGGACTCTAGCTGTATTAATTAGAGAGGGAAGGCAAATTCTAGCTGCTTTTGGATATATACAGTAGACCCTTCTCCCCCAGGTGAAGTAATATATGCTAAAGTATTAGACACTTTTCATAGGAGTGACATTTAAATGAGGAATACTCATATTTAATATGAACTGAGAGAGCAAGGCCTAAAACAAAATCACCAACACGCTCTGAAAAAAAATATCCTTGTCATCTCAGTCCTGTATAAAAAAAAGAAATACTTAACATGTTCCTCCTAAGTTTTTTTTTGCAGTTCTTCACATACATTTTTTCAGTTTCAAACCGTTGCTCAAACTTTACTTCCATCACCTTAAAAAAAGAAAAAAAAAACCAAGCAAATCAAGTTGATTTTCTTTTCCCGTTTGTTTGTTGGGTTTTTTTGTTCATTTTAGATTTTCTGTACCAGTGGCATTTTTTCTTTTTAAGAAATAGACAATTTATTTCTTTCCACTGGTCCTATGCTTTTATCTGGGCTTTTGGTTTTCCTTTCACTCCACTCTTCTAGCTTGTTTTTCTTATTTTTCACAATATTTATTTGAAGCTGTTCCTCATATTTTTTGTTGTAGATAAATTCCTTCAGATTAAAGAGCAAATATAAAACAAATATCATTTTGTCTTAGTATAAAATCTGCTCTAGCTATATAGAGTTTACTACTAGTAGTATTTTTAGGAGTTGTATTTAGGTGTGAAAATGTGTACTGATTAAAAGTCTTAATTTGCATTTAAGAAATGTGAAAAATTTCTGGACTGCAAGTAAAAATCATAAATGAAAGTCAACGCCTAAAGAGTGATGTGGTTATATTAAAGCTCTTGGCAATTTCAACAACAGCCAGAATTTTTATATGAAACCATTAATTTTTAAGTTGAATGTTAAAAAAACAAAATAATGTGTTTGCCATTAATTGTTTAGGCTTTCTTAATTCAAAATTTGTGGCACGGGCAGATAAATGTGCTTTTATTTTTTCTCATATATCAAATTCATGGCAGCATTCTTGCTTAAGTAGTCTAAAAAATATCCAGCTATCAAATTGCTTATACAATATTTATGTTTAAAAAAAAATAGCTGTATCTCCATTATAGGAATCACTTAATATATATTGATCTTGCATTCCAATGCAACTCTGTCTCTATGAAAAAGTAACCTTACAATTGCATATCATATCATATCATATCATATCATATCATATCATATCCTATCCTATCCTATCCTATCCTATCATATCATATCATATCATATCATATATATCTAATTAATACAAATACACAAAATACATTTCTGGCAGTCATAAATTTAAAAGCTAAAATTAAAACTCATAATCAAAATTAGTCTCAGCATTTCTCCTTTCTCTTCCCTGGAAGTGTGCTCATTGGGAAAAAATCACATGCAATTTTTGATACCACTACATCTGGGAAAACAAAATTTCCATTCTATAAGAAAATTATTTGATTTTACTTTAATTCTACTTGGATAAACTGTTACTCAGAATTTTTCTACAGAACAAGTTGATAAATTATTTAAAGCCTAAATTCCCATTGTTTGAACATCTTTTTAAGCATAAAAATCTACATTCTTACTGAGTACTTTTCTCTCTGATAAGAATAAAGTATAAAAAAAGAGAAAACATACATGGATGTCACTTATTCTTCAGAGAATGGCTCTTAAGAGAAATGCACCCTGGGAACTCTTTACTTGTGTGTATTTATACAGGATCCTTTTACATTCTTTTGAAACTGTTGAAGTTTGTCCTCTGAAGTCTTACTTTGATTAGCAGTCTTTTGGTTTACAGTTCCCTCTGCAATGAAAACTCATGGGAAATCTTAAAAAACAGGGTTACGTTCAGAAGGTTAAAAATTCTTTCTACATTTGTCTTATAACCAGTTTTATTCCTAGTCACAACTCTGCAGAGTGTTGGTCTGTTTGCACCAGAAGACACCCGTTTTTAGCAACCTCCTCCCATGGGTTTGTCAGTCTCTCATATTCAGTGTTTTAGAAGGAGGGTTTCATTTACTGTAAAGCTTTTTATAGTACAGGATAATTCAATTTTTATTAAAAATACAGTGAATTCAAACACATTAGAATATTGTATCTCCCAAAGGGACAGTGAGTGTTTTGTGGTGCTCTAACGCAAGTAGTATGACAGTGCCATCATTGAAGTAGTTGTTTGTAATCCAGGTGAACTTCTTACCAAGCTGAATGGTGCTGTTCACACACCTGAGGGACAGGATGCCAGCCAGAGGGACCTGGACAACTCAAGAAAAAGCCAATGAACCTTAATATGTTGGTGCTGCATCTGGGTCAGGACAACTTCTGTCACCAACACAAGCTGGGGGATGAACAGATGGGGAGCAGCCCTGCTGAAAAGGACTTGGGGGTGCTGGACATGAGCTGATGAAGTGCACTTGGAGCCCACAGAGCCAGCTGGGCTACTTCCAAAGGAGCATGGCCAGCAGGGTGAGGGAAGGGATTCTGCCCCTTTGCTCTGCTCTGCGAGACCTCGCCAGTAGTGCTGCATCCAGCTCCGGGGTCCCAGCACAGGAAAGACATGGACCTGGTGGAGCAAGTCCAGAGATGGCCACCAAGATGATTTCCTCCTGTAGGAGGAAAGGTTGAGAAATTTTTTTTTTGTTCAACCTGGAAAAGAAAAGGCTTTTGGGTGACATCATAACAACCTTCCAGTACCTGAAGGGAGCACACAAGAAAGAAAGAAAGAAAGGGACTTTTTAGAAGATCATGTAGTGACAGAACAAGAGGGAACAGATTTGAACTAACAGACAGTAGGTTTAGATTAGACATTATAAGGAAGTTCTTCACTGTGAGGGTGGTGAGGCACTGGAACAGGCTGCCCAGAGAAGTTATGGCTGTCCCAACCCTAGGGGTATTAAGAGTCAGGCTGGAAGGATATGTGAGCAATCTGTTCTACTGAAAGATATCCCTGCCCATGGCAGGGGTGTTGGAACTAAATGATCTTTAAAATCTTTTCCAACCTGGACCATTCCTTGATTCTGTCATTCTATGATAAATACACTGCTGTAATATTTTCAAGCATACTATCCACAGAATATCCTTAAAATATAATTTGGCTCTTTCTAATGGATATACTACAAATACCACCTGTAGTATGAGGAAAAAATTGCATAAATTCTCCATCTTGCTATTTCTCCTCAGTTCTGTATTACTGATTCTATATATTTTCTTCCTCTATTACATCAGTTTGTTTGATAGTGCAATTTACCTAGAAGTAAAGGTGATCTAAGGCAATTCAGATGTGACTGAATTGTATGCACTGCATACAAATAGAGTCAAGAAAGGGTTGTATCTTTTGTTGCTTTTCTTCCTACAGTTCCTCTACTACATCAGCACACAAATTCATTTTACCAGCAGGCAATTGATTTGGCATTGGCTTATAGCATTTGTTTACCTGTAAATATGGGCAGGGTATACCAAATGGTACAGCAAAATAACCTACTAAGTCCAATCAATTTGCACTGGATAACGCTTCCCTGTTTCTGTTACGGTTCTTCTATAGCTTTGTGTCAGTAGATGTTGTGTGGCACAGGAAATATTCTGGTAGGGTGGCTCCTGTGGAGTACTCCCATCACACTCTCCAGCAATATATTTAGAACACACAAACTACCTGGGAAGTAAGAATGACTATCAGTGAATATTTCTTCTTAGGTATTCTTTTCCTTTTATTTATTTTTTTGCTTATTGTCAATTATTTTACTGAGCACTTTCCTAACATGCTTTTCCCTGAAAGTAACAGTGTCTTTGACCTCTGCATCAGTGTCCTGAGGATTAAATAAAATTATTGAAATATTTAAATTTGTAAATTCTTGCTTAAATGCTCTGGAGTGTGAACATTTTATTAACTAAATCCCTGACTGTATTCGTTGACACACTGTTACTCTCCACTATGAAAGAGTAATTGTGTATACATTTAATATAAAATAAAAGACTGTTGCCATGAGGAATGCATCATTGAAATTCAGCAGGCTATATGGAAAAAAGCAAGAGATTTTTGTCAGGTTTTGGTCAGTGACTTTACTATAGTTAATAGTTAAGCAATGGGAAGATAAATTTATCTATAAGATACTTTATGATAACACACCCCTGTTTGAAATTTCTGACAGTTCTATTCTTATTTCCACTCTTAGAAGAGTGAATATTAATGATAACAGAAAGACAGAGGAAAGCTCAAAACAGAACCAGTATTTTAAACCACAAAATTAGGTGTACTAAAAGAAAGCCAAGACAAAGATGATATGCTGATTACTCTCCTAAAATTATCTTCAATAGGAAATTTTCTGTCTCTGTATTCTAATCAAAGAACCAAAAGCACCAAAAGGGAAGTAGGTTTAATTTTCTTAAGGAAAATTTTTGATTATTTATGTTCATGAAGAAGTATCTTAAATGAAATTTACACTGAAAACTGGAACAGAATTAGACCTGATTTTTATAATTTTTGGCCTATATGTTTCATTAAAACTTGTATGTTTATTACTCATTTAACTTACCTATCCACTTCCACTCCTCCTTATCTTCATATGTTGTAAAGAAATTGAATCTCTGTGGTGCTTATATTTTCCCTGACTCCTAAATTGAAAAGGAAAGTAGAAATTGGAAGGATGGCTGCAGTGCAGTTACAACTCAGTAGAGAAGGTTATACAATTGTCATTGGAGAGATCTCTCTTTTTAAAAATCTATATGGTGGGATTTTTTGCTAACTCTTAATATCCTTTTTGTGATATGGTTTTGTTTTTGTTTTATTTTTCATTCATCTGGAGATGCAGCACTCCAAGTTTGTTATGATTGCTTCAGCACACAAGTACAGTATCTTTGATTATGTAGAAAAAGAAGTCCAGAAAGCCTCAATATATGAATCCATACCACCTCCTTTATTCAGTTGATCAACTAAATCACTTATTTCACCAATTCATTTTGGGTTTTGAGCTCCAAGCTTTAGAAATGTCATTTGAAAAACCAATGACTAGTCAGTACAAGACTTTTCTATGTGACTAGGTCTTCCGTAAAATTTACAACCACCTAATCTAAAATATTCAGTACTTTCTAAGTTTAAAAGTCTTTTAGCTTAATTCTGTGACAGTTTTGACTACCTCGTTAAGTAATATCTGGAATGCAGTCAGTGCTATTATTTGGTTTCTAATTTATAACTAAGAATGCCAAGACTTTAATTATTGCATAATATTGCTAGTATTTATGTCTCTAACAGTTTTGCTGATTTTAATAGATACAAATCTGACCATATCTAAATTATTCCTTTGACTTTGTGTTGAAATCTCCAGATCTGTAGCAATTTATAGTATCTTATTTTTCTAAAAGAGTTTTGATCCAAATTAGTCCTTTTCTCATATCAGAAATAATGTCAATAATTCTAGTATACATGGTTAACCCACACTGTTTCTTCCTTTGCTATCTTTTTAGAAACTCACAGTTTTACTACACTACCATGATTCTGTTATCTCCAAAATTTCTTCATTTTCTTGCCTCTGCAACTTTCAATGTGCAACTTCATAGCTATTCCTAAAAGAACTCTCAGCTCAAGTGGCAGAGCACTCGCTCAACATGTGAGAGGCAGTGGGACTGATACCTGCATTCTCCGTGCCTATTTGACCCTGAGCCTAGCCTAGCTGGTTAGAATGTAGTCCTAAAAATGACAGTGTCATGGGTTTGCTCCTCACATAAGAGTTGGGCTTGCTGATCCTTATGATTCCTCTGCAATGCAGGCTATTTTTTTTCCATTAATATAGAAATTTTTTCTTAATTAAATTCATCATGTCTGTAACTTTATTCACAAATCAATATTGGGGCTTTTCTTATTACTGTCATCCCTGTCTAGAAGCTCTGATGTCTTTTCTCCCCTTGTTTTTATAAATAAGGAAAAACATGTTAGACTGAGACACAATTATATTATTCTGTACATATCATAGAGTTTATGTAAGGTGCAAAAATAAAGCAAAATATAAACCAAGAGCAGTAGAAATTACATCATTCAAAACATATGGGAAGATTTTAAAAAGTACAGAGGAGAAAAAAAGCCTTATTCTCAAAAAAAAAAAAACAACTCACAAGGACTGCTCTGCTTTGCTCTGCTTACATCTTTCTGGTCTCTAGATGTCTGCTATCAGGTACCTTTCACTTAATTATGTGCTTGAGTAAGTCACAGTACACTTTAAATAAAACTAAATCTGCCATTATTATTAAAATAATCTACAGGAAGAAAGTGCTGAAAGTCAGGCTTCTTTAACCTTCTTATTCTAAATATTAAACTAGCATAAATTATTTTAAAATTGTTATTCAAAATGGCTGAATATATGTAAGTTGAACAGGACTGTGCTCTGAATATAAAACAGAAATCATTTGAGACCATTACACTATCACTTGCTTTCCTGTGACATTTCAAGAAGAAGTTCTTTATTGTAGAGGAACCTTTTCATAGACTTTTTTTTTTCCCTTGGTGCTTTTAAATTGGCTTTCACTTTACATATTCTTCTTTTTATTCCATTCAGATTGCTACAAAAACGTTTCTCTCTTAAATTTATGAGATATTTTTATTTATACTAATAGTAAGTTTTTGTTTTTAATTTTTGCGTCCAGTGTTCTTCTGGATACAAAATATGATAGAAGAAATGAGAAATTATCTCAATTTTTCTTCTACAACTGTTTGGTCTAAGAAGGGTAGAGGAAGCCTATCAGAAAAAGATAAGACTTTGGAATGCATATTTTTGGATTAAAAAAACAAATAAGGAGGCAAGAAGGAAGACATAGCACTGGCATAAAAAGGAGACAAGCACTGAATTCATCCATTCTTTACACAAGAACTGCAAAACAAATATGGAATTTACTGTAAAGCAAATGTTTGGAGGAGTTAAAGGCCTCATGTCAGGTTAAACCCCAAAATTGTAACGGAATTAAGCTAGGGATAACGTGTTTGTGACTGCGTGACAGCAAATGAAAAATTGTTTGGGAGATTGATCAGTACATATTCCTCAAGGTTCTGGAATATGCTAGGGAGTTTGGATGGCTTACCTTTTTTCCACTTTTCTGAATATCCATGAAAGTAATTGATAAACTCGTTTCAAGTATGTCATAAGCAGAATAAATCTGTTTAGTATCATGCTAATTATATGAAAAAATCACTCCTGGATTCTGAAGTCAGAGAGAGAGAGGGGTTTGAAGTACAGAAGTAAAAGACAGAAGAAATTGCTCTGAATCTAGGCTAGAAAAATAAGTAGTTTTTGGCCTTGATCCTGAGGTACTCTGCATAAAATTTCTGCTTTAAGGAACAATGTCAAGTGCTTTCTTCTCAGCAGAGTGATGAAATACTTTTAGAATAATACCTATATGGTGGGTAATGATCTGCTTTCAACTCTGATTTAAGGCACATAACAGTGGTGCATTATTTCCATTAAACTATGGAACTGAAGAAATTTCATAATTTCCTTATATTACTTATTTTCCTTCATCTTCTCCTGCGCCAAACAATGTCTGTCAGGCATCTTCACAGAATGAATAGAATAATTAATATTTTTCAGAGCAAGAGGTTTATTCATCAGCAGTATTGGAAGACAAAAGACTTAAAAATTTTTCAAGGTGATATATTCTTTCAGGTTACTACTCGAGGTAAACCCATTTAACATTATGTTTCAACTTACTAAATTGAAAAAAGAGATTTTGGCTTAAAGTAGTGGAGTATTTGGTCACCAAATTCTTCCACACTTGGTCCACAAAAGACTTTCAGGCAGCTCACAAAGAGGTTGTCCATCACACAATGTCCTTTCCAAAGGAGATGTGAAAAGGAATTTAGGGAAGAGTCAACTTTCTTTCAGAAGATACTTACAGTAATTTCATGATTATAAGCTGCACAATTTTGACTAAAGTTTTGCTCTTTACCCGGAAGTGCGGCTTGTATTCCGGAGTAGCTAATATATGAAAAAAAATTCAGAAATTTGCCAACCGGAAATGCGAGCATGCAGCAGCCCCGAGCCAAGCCGAGCCTGCGCAGCCCTGAGCAGGGCCAAGGCCGCCCCTGATGGCTGTGGGGGAATGGGTCTGGGGCCGGGGCCAGCGGGGGAGGGGGAGCCATGCTGGGCCAGGGCAGCTCTGTGGCAGCAGGGCCGAGCTGGGCCGGGGCAGCTCTGCGGCAGGGGAGGGAGAGCCATGCCGGGCCAGGGCAGCTCTCCGGCGGCGGCAGGGGGACTGGGCCGAGCCTACATGGCCCCGAGCCAGTAAACCCTGCGTTCCCGCAATTCTGTTACTAATTGGCCACTTTGTGAAAGTTGCACAGGGACCCTCACTGCGAACAAAAGTGCAGCTTACAATCCAGTGCAGTTTGTATATGGAGGACAAACGAAACGTTGCCAACACCCCGGAAGTGCGGCTTATAATCGGTGCAGCTTGTAATCGTGAAATTACTGTATAAAAGTCAAGGAGACTAAGACTCCATGATGCACATCTGTCATGGGGAGGAAATTACCACCTTTCACATAACAAAAAGAACCAACCACCACTGAAAAGAAAATAGGGAAACAGGGATTCCAGGCTGCTGGCTGCTCCTCAACAATTGAATAGGGAAGACAAGAGGACCTGAGTAGTAATAACATTATCAGAGGGCCTGTAACATGAGACCTGTGGCATCTTTCCTGCACAAAACACAAAGAAAAGTTGCAATAGAGAATAACACACTGTGAAGTGGTTCCAATGTCTATTGTTTGGATGACTTAATCCAGAAAGTCTGGTTACTCTGAGAGAAAACTCTTAACTCTAATCAAGGGTATAATAGAAGAGGATGAATGCTCACAGATCTCATAGGTCTCAAAAGGTCTTGTTATTTCTTCAGTACACATCAGATGCAGAATCTGTTTTTTAACACAGAACAGATGGAAAAATATCTTACTGTTTTCCTTGGTACCATGAGAAGAAAACATATGTACACCAACCTTCCTGCATAATACATTTAGCTTTTGATTCCAGAAGTTAAATTATGATCTCAGAAGTTAAATTTAGGATAATAATATTACTGTCTACAAGATATCTTGGGCTGTTGAGAATTCTTGAATTAGAAATGTTACTCGGCTAATAAATTTTTCTTAAAGGAATCATTCTTCAATTTTTTACAGTGAGAAAGGTGTACTATTGGCCTTCCAGTATTAGCATGAATGGCAATCAGATCAATTGATTGAGTCCTGTGTAAAATGGACTTATTTCACATTGACACAATTAAACATCAGAGTAATTCAGACAGGTGTATGGACTCTGTCTGCTCAACATTAATAAATCCCTTGTGTCTGATTGTCAGGAAGCAGCCAAACTGCCCTGCAAGGAGAACAAGCCCCAAGCTGAGGAGGACCCCAGAGCTGACCATGCTCTCATGAGCTGATGCAGTCTCACCAAGTTTGACAATTGTGGACACCACTAGGATCTGGGAAATGTTATATCAACTGCACTAGGAAAGGCACAGGAACAAATCAGGTCCAAAGGCCATTTTGCTCAAGGAGGAAGGTGTAAGCAGAAGTAAAATGAGACAGAATTTCTGTCCAGGAGTCCAGATCTAGACAGAAGAAAAAACAAACTGCAGAACAGCACAACCACCACATAACCTTAACCAGGACTAAAACATCCTAGCTTAGCTTAAAACTAGTTCTGGGCCCATGAACAGAATTGGGAAAGCCCTCAGTTAGGGTTGGTCAGGAAAATTAACTTCCTCAGGATGCTGACACACAGATGTTTTGCTTCGCAATTAGCTTAAAATTGAAAAGTCTAGGGTGAATAATTACCACTGTAATTTCTTAGGAATGTCTCAATGCTTTAGACTGTTTGAGAAGCCAGGAAAAATATTTAACTTCCTAGCTCTTTCAGAATTGCTTGTATTTCTTGAGAGGTTGCTCAGGAAATAAAGAACCAAATAGAGTCAGTAAGACCAAATTTGTGGGACATGTCTAATCAATTAATACCCAAGCCAAGGTTATGATATTTCTTAACTACCAATGTAGAGAGAAAGTTTATGAAAAAGCAGTAGGATATTAGAAGGAAACTGTATATCTATATCTACAATCCAAAAGATCAAAGTTCAGATATTTTCAATCAACCATGAGATCTTTATGTTTAATTTGCCTAATGAAGTGTGTTATTGCTTTCTTAAGTGGCAGAACAATTTCTATTTGTATAGCACCTCCTTTATAGCAGCAATTAGGATATTATACCTGTAATTGCCATGATAAAATGAACCAGAGCAGTCAAGTCCTTTTACTTCAAGCAGGCAGCACAGTTCTTTTCAGGGATTTGTTAGCAATATCTCCAAGCAATTGTAGGAAAAATCTAAGTATCCTTACCCAAGGCAAAATGTTGATTAGATCACCTATTGAAACTTCTTTCTAGGGAATAATTTTTATCCTTCTTGATATTTTTCTCTTAATGCTCGTTCAAACAGATTTTGGGCACTAATGGTGCCTCCTCTGAACTGTAGGTAAGGAGTGAAAAAATGATGATGAAAGGTAGAGTTGTAGCTGACTCATGGTTTTATGATCTCAAATGTAAGTAAGTTACTTGACATATCTGAATAGCCTGAGAATTCTGCTGGAGATATTGACAAGCAAGTATCAAAGAAAGGAAAAAACTGTTCAAAAAAATTCGGTGTTATGCAGATTTAGCACAGTATCTGATTGACAAAAATGGAATGATAACTTTGACAAATGTTATTGGAACAAAACTGTGAAGACAGGTGCTTGGGACAAATTGCCTAAATTCCTATATAGATCTGGCATGACTATAAGTGCAAAATTGACTGGGGAAAAGCCCAAAGAGTTTTACCCAGAGATTGAAGACTATTCTGAACATTTTATGTAACCTTTGAGGAAACCCCATTGTGTCATCTTCTAAGATCAGAACTTGCTTTTACATCTTGGTGTGGAGAAGATTCATTGGTAGGATTAATGACTGTATTTATTTTGTCCAGGCACCTGTGAGATGGTCTTCATACCAGGCTGGGAAGAAAAGATAATGCATTTTTCACTTAGGAAAAATTTATTTGTAATCTCAGCCAATCATATTTTAATTATGTTTATAGTTGTCCACTCCAACATGTTTGATTGTTTTTTAAAGGATTCCTAGTTCTGAATATTGTTATATCCATAGGCATTCATTCCTGTGTAGAATCCAGATAAATTATATTCTTCAATTGTACACTGCACAAATCGGTTGCACAAACTAACTATTCATAAGGCAAAACAACATTTTCTTTGCTATTCCAAAATATGAAATGACATTTTTCTTGTGTAGTGAAAGGGAGTAAGGTCATGTTTCTGTTTCACCCCTATACAAAATATAATTCAGTTATACACTTTAAAATGAAATGCTATAAATAATTATATTTTCACAATCTAAATCTCTGAAGAAAACTATTAAATGTAACTCAGCTGAGATTCATCATTCCTTTTAGTTGATGCATTCATAACATTAATTTCTAAAAGTTAAATTTTGAGAAATTTTCAACATTTTTATTTTG
>PYHW01010334.1:2399436-2411692 GCA_013186435.1 Turdus rufiventris
TATTTCACAAGAAACGCAAAGGGGTTTTTTGTTTGTTTGTTTTTTTAAAAACAAATTCCACTTGGTCCAGTAATTATCATGAATGGAAAAATAAGACAAAAGAAAAGCAAGCAAACAAAACCCTTTAGAAGGCAATGGTTATCAACCCTCAGAAAATCTTGCATTATTTTAGTTGAATTTAGTTGTCCAAGCAATATAAATTTTCTCCATGCTAAGTGAATCTTCTTACAAACCATTAACTGCACACCTACTTTGAAATAATTGACTCCACCTGAGTATATATGAACACCCGACAGTCATGCAATCCTTCATCCTAAAGGCACATGTTAAAAACCAAAAAAATTTATAGGCAACAATAGCAACAGCATGTAGCTCTATTTCTAGGAAGATCCAAGTTCAACAACTGTCTTCCAAATCGACTTACTGCCATGATTTATGTTCTCCTTCACTTCTTTATTGCACACCTTCTAAATTCAAGATATAACTACCTGCTAAGAAGGAATAAGACAAAGACTACTCTTACTCTTTGGTCTCTACCGTATTTTGGTTTGGTTGCAATAAATGAATAAAATAAATGTGAATTAAACGCAAATGTTGAATTTAATGGGGACACCACTGTCACAATTTTCTTTTCCCTATACTAGGTCTTTGTGAATTGGAACCAAAATACTCAGTCTTAAACCTTGAAATCAGTATGAATAAAAATTTAAATTTTATAATCAACTTGTTCTCCTCCTGATTAAGACTCAGTCAAATGTAGTCTTGATAAAAACCTGCAAAAAATAACTAAAATTTTAGATAACTGTATGGCAGGATTACGTGAGCTCTTCACTGCTTGTGATAACTAAGCAATGCATGAGATATGTATACACATATATATTCTATATATATATTCAAGAAGAAATCGAGAGGAATAGGGAGAAAAGAAGAAAGGAAGGAAGGAGTAAATGAAGGAAGGAAGGAAGAAAGGAAGGAATAAAGGAAGGAAGGAAAGAAAGAGCTTCTACTTGATGTAAGCTGTGCCTAAAAGTTTGATTTTTCTGTGTAGGTACAGCTGGTAAGATTCACAACAAATTACCTTTCCTTATGAAGTGGAAAAAATATTAATTATAATCAGCGTATGTTCTCTAAATCCTAAATCCTAGCTGCATTTATTAGGAGGTATTCAGATGTTTGTTTTTGTGGCAGTGTTGGGTAAATTATCTGAAAGGCATAAAATAGAACACTTTCCTATTCAGTACCTAAAGGGTGTCCACAAGAATGGTGTGCCCGGGACTTTCTCAGGGAGAATAGTGATAGGATACATTTCTCAATTCAGTATGCCTTTCTCCAGCCCTTTTCCCCCATAACAGTATCTTTGAAGAAGGAAAGGATTCATTCCTCATAAGAGGGTTTTAGGAATCCCTCTTTTGTTTCAAGTTACAACTCTTTATGACATCCCACTGGTTCTGCCTGGTAACTCCGTTCACATCAAGAGATCACAGACCTCTGCCTAAGGATTTTCTTGCCAAAGCCAAGATTCTGTCATGCAACATTGATGCTTTCTCCTCACCAACTCCTCTTTCATTACAGGAGAAAGTTTGTAGACTGGGATGTTGAATATTCTCTGTTGAATAGCCCTCAATTATTAGGGCTCTATTACTGCTGTGCTGGATTCAGAGATAAAACTGAAATTGTAAAGAGCACAGATTCACAGAACATTCTGAGTTGGAAGGGACCCACAAGGACCATCCCATTCAACCCTTAAGTGAATGGCCCATACACTGAACCCATAACTTCAGTGTTTGTACCGGCTCTAACCACCTGCGATAATCTCGGGGTCTGTGAAGAGAAAGTATTTTATATACAATCTATTTTACATAAAATCTACCTGAAATGACACAGCAAACTTTCACATACAAATCAGGTTTTCTTTCATGGAATTTAAGTTTTCTTATCTTAATTTTAAAATGGGCACAAAGACTTATTGTGCTTAATCCTTATTTACAAGACTTTCTACACATTTTACTGACAGCATATATGATCCTTAAACCTCCATGAAAATTAGGCTAAAGAGATAAAAAAATACAGAAATATAAGTGAGACTGAGATTTGGCATGCTTTAGCTTTTGCAAAGTTAATTTTTTTTTCCCCCAATAATTTTTTTTCCTGTTTCTATTCATGTTATTTAAGATCAATGTGGGGTTTATGTCTTTTCCCACTACATATAATGTATATTCCACTACATATAAGGGAACCAGTAAGTAAAGCTAGTCAGGTTTTGCATCAAAATATTACAAATATGGAAGTGGTTTGGCTTAGTAGAGTGGAGAATGATATAGGCTCAAGTGGCTTTCAACTTTTTTAGAGCTGTAACTTAGTTCTATATTTTTAATAGTGACAGCATGTTCATCTCATTGAAAGATGACATCCTTTGGAAAAAGTGATAGAAAGAGTCATGGAACATTTGAGTAAGCACTGCTGATTTGTGGTTGCAGCTCTCGATGCCTGCAGTGTAAGTGCCAAGCAGAATTACTGTATCTGCTGTTTATTACACTCAAATGATTGACCTATGTGAATCCTCCTTACCTTGAGCACAACAAACTGCTGACTTAGTTCTATCTTCAAGTAAGTAAAACAGTGACTTTGGAGCCAGCTCAACACCGTTAGTCAAACTTGCATCAAATACATTCCCTGATTCCATTAGGACTGTCACTTGAGAGTAACTGACTGGAACATAAAATAATTGTCTTTTCTTGCTTTCTCTGCAAATTGTCCAATCGCTTTATTTTCCTTACAGAATAGAACAGTGATGGGTAAATTTTCGCACACTGACTCCAAATTTATTTAAAAACATTTACCAAAACACATTTTTTGTAATGGAGATGTTAAAAATAGAACTGGAGATTTCATTATTCATTTAAAGTGGATTTAAAAAATGACTGATTACTAATAAAAGCCTATTTTTTATCTGCAAAGGCATCAAGGTTTTCACTTCATGTAACTCACAAAAAGTTTTAATTTGAAAGAAAGAAATGGGCAGAATAAAACAAAGAAAAATAAAAAGAGATGAGGGAAATAAAGCTTTTAAAAATATATGAATATCCTCATATCACTGAGATCCATGCTAGTAAATTTCAGAAGATCTGTTCAACTTTGCTGAATCTGTTGTCATTTGCATACAATATATAGTGAATGCATTTGGCACACTACATTATGGATTTAGAATATATGATGTTGTAGTAGATAAAGTTATATTTACCCAGGAAAAGTCAGCAAATTGCAAGCAATGTAAGGTTTGGAAACCAAATTTTTAAATGGGAAAGCTGCTCTAACTTACCCTGATTTATTAATAAAAAAAGAACATTCTGAATACGTTTCCTAAAAACTAACAGATTTGTAAGGCCATAGATGAATATAAGCTACATGAACATAGGAGTGATGACTTTCTTCTGTAAAGGTGAAGCAGAAAGTTGACGGGGTGATCTTCCATCCTCCCATCCCTCCAGAATAATTTGGTGATTCTATGGTTCATGGGAGACAGAGATATGAAGCAGACATTTTGAAGACTTCTGTTGTGAAAAACTAAAGGAAATTGGATGGAAACCCTTAGAAATTAAGTCAATTTTACACATACTCATAAATAACATAATTGAATTTAAGGACCATGTAACAGTAATTAATGATGTTTTGGTCTGCTGACACCAGAAAAAAAAAAAAAACAGTTGGTTTGAAACTTATAAAAGTACAACTGGAAACTTAACATTTGGTTTCCAACTTACATATTAACAATTCACACAGACACAAGGAAACAGCCTATGCCACCCTACATAGTGAGGTGGCTTTGGAAAGAAAAGCCTAATCTTCATTACTCACATATTTGTTCTTGAGCATTCTGGCTCATTCAATAAAATAACTTTTATATTTCCTGATGATGATTTGATTTTGAAGAAAAGAAAAAAAGAAAAGCATTATTTTCCCACTTTTTAATTACGTTGGCAAAAATCAAGGTACTCAGTGTGCACTGTACTCTTTAGTAGGGGCAAAATGTTGACAAGATGGAAGGTCAATTCAAATAGATCATAAATGAAATTGTTTAACCTGGCAGTTTAAAGCTGATCATATGCATGGATTACTTCTGCAGTTGCAATAGAAGAAAAATATTTACTCAGATAAAGAAGAAAATTTAAAAAAAAAAAAAAAGAGAAATATTTCTTTTAACCTACAAAACCAAATGCTTCTGAATTTCTTGCCAATGAATTGAAAAACTGTAACTGTGAGCAAACGAACAATGAGGCATCATCATTAATACAAAGGTAAAATGAAACATTTAGGTTCTCATGAAAACAGAGGAGAAAATTTCCTTTCATAATGTGTGCTTGGCTTAGAAATGTGCCATAGAAAGGGAAAGGGAGCAGTTAGACTCTCCCCTGAAGTACTAAAACATACCTCCTACCAATTACTGGGAACTAAAGCAGTTTTTATATAACCAAAGCATCATGGGAGGATTCCATATGAAAATTCTTAAAAATGTTAAGTAAAATTCTTTAAATGTCCTCAAAAGACAAGAGAGAATAATGCAACAGAAAACTCAGAGAGTAAAAAAGATAAATTACTTTTCTTATATCCTATTTAGGCTTTATGATCTGTAAATATTACTGTATGTGATCTAAACTCTATGATCAAAATCCACATTTCCAGAAACAAAGATTTTGCATAATTGTGGTAATTACCAGCCCCACTGGACTTTTTAACTTCTCTGCTTTTTCTGCTGCCTTTTCTATTCCACTGGGCTCTTTGGATGAAAGCGAATTGTGTCTGTTATATACTCCAACCAGTCACTGGGAGAAGTGGGTATCTTAACTGCTGGAGGTCTTAGTGACTCCTGGTTGCACAGTATTATTTATCCTCCATCCAACAGCTTCAAAATTGCTTTCATGGCCTAATAGGTGGAATCTCAGGATAGATTTTGCAACAGTAAACTCACAAAAGCTGTTCTTCAGGCAATGATTAGAAATTGTCAGGAAATCAATGTATAATGACCAGGTGATGATTCCTCTTAACCTATTTTGTCACCTTTCAATACTAGATCAGGAACAAAGCAATAACAGTCACTTAATCTGAAAGAAAACTAGCAGGCTTTTGGAGAGAAAGGAGGGATAGAAGGCAGGGTGGAAGTATGGAGAGAAGGATAGAAGTACATGAGGAAGGAAAGAAGAGAGGAAGGAAGGAAGGAAGGAAGGAAGGAAGGAAGGAAGGAAGGAAGGAAGGAAGGAAGGAAGGAAGGAAGGAAGGAAGGAAGGAAGGAAGGAAGGAAGGAAGGAAGGAAGGAAGGAAAGAAGGAAGGAAGGAAGGAAGGAAGGAAGGAAGGAAGGAAGGAAGGAAGGAAGGAAGGAAGGAAACTAAGGAAACTTGTAATAACAGGACACTTTATTTTTCCAAATACTGAAAATATGGGCTCCTTTCTTAAAGAAAAGAAAATTAAATATATGCTATTTTCAATTTAAATATTTTAAATATTCTGACATGTTTTAAAAGAAATCTCCTTAAACATCATGCTTATCTTTTTCTTCTCTGTTTTTATGGAGGTGGACTGAATTAGACTTTTTTGTCAAGGTGCAAGAAAATTAAAGCTACTCCTATAAAAATGTTATTTTTTTTCCTAAAACTGATACTTCATTGCTTCCCCAAACTCACTGCATATCATTATAGGATTTTATTATACTGCAAAATGTGCTGATATTAAAAAAATATAGATTGTTCTCACACAATAATAAAGATACCTTCATTAGTATTCAGATGAGCTTTATAATTAGTCAATATCCTTTCTGCGAATGTCCAAATGATAAGTACAATTATAAAGATTGCATTAATTTTATGAACATCTGTGCAAAATTCATAACATCATGCCAATCCTGATGTTTTGCCAAGTTCTTGCTTGTGAGAGTGATTGAAGGATAAAAATAGGAAAATGCTTTGTTTTGGTATATATAAAATACACAAAAGGGATGGGAAGTCTAGCTCGGTTTGGAAATGGGTAAACTAATCCAAATCTTAAAGTTCTGAAATTGATCCCTTGAAGTGTACTTTGTGCTGCAGAATGCCATAATAATTCATTATAGGAGATTATTGCTCTGTACAAGACAGACAAACATGGTAGACTGCACAAGTTAATTTATAGTCTTGGAATGGATCCTGTTTTCTTTAGATAGTTACTGAATGAGCTTTTGAGAATGTTGAAAGGACTGATTCTTTCCACAATCTGCAAATAGGGAAAAGCTGCAATATACATATAGTCCACAGAGTCTATTACCTGGAACTGCCAATTTGGCCTTGATAAACTGGAAGATTGTTGATTTATAGAACAACTCTTAACTACAAGACCCATACATGAAAAATTTTCCTTGCAGCTATCATTCAAAATGCTTCCTTTTCTTTTATGCTTAGGTATTTGCAGTTGTTTTGTAGCCTCTGTTACTTGAAGAGCCCTTGCATGATACTCAAAGATAAGGCATGGGAGACCAAAAGGAAGCCAATACTGCTGTGGCAGGGAAAAACCAGATGGGATTCTTGAGAAAATCTCGAGATAAGTTAATCACCTATTTTTACAACATTAAATTCTCTGACTTGTTAGTTGGAGGCAGAATTTGGTCCCTTAATGTCAACATGGAAGCTTATATGGTTAGAAATAGCTTAACACAGATCTGCCTTCCATTACAAAAAGACAAGGTTATAGACCCTGTACTTTAACTGTATGAGGTGCTCTGAGATATCAGCATTAGTTTAATATTTAGACCTTAAAGCAAATGTATGATAATTAAATTTGCTTTTACTTCCTTTGTTGTCTGCTTAAGTAAAACCATACAAAAACATTGTCACAACCAAAATGTATGTTTCCAGACAGCATAACTGTCACCAATAGAACTCAGAAGGAGCTCAGGAGAAATATTTATGGAAAAAGTAAGCAAGATCTTCCTTAGAAATATTGTCTTAAAGGATGTTTTTTGTGGAGTTACTTCTCTAGTTTCCAAGAGTGTGCCTCAGCAATGATATCCCACAAGTGAGTTTATAGCACCTATGGTTTTAATCAGAGGAATAAAGAACTGAATCTTAATTATTATTTTCATTTGATGCATCATTCAAATTATGCAGTCAGTGTCTTGTATTATATAATATTTTCTTAAATGTATTGTAGTGTTTTAAATAAGTTTGTTACATGTTAATACTTCTTTTTTCTCTTTTACATATTTTGTTTCTTTTTTTCCGAAGTAATAACATTGGCAGAATAGAGTGTGTAATAGCTCTGTCTATCATGAAACCTGTTATGCACAGACTGTAAACTCAAAAGACAGTAATGGGTCCTCTGAAGCTTTATAGTGTCAGAAAGATTGCTGCACACGCACATTAAATTCATGTGCTGAAGGGCCTTGTGATTTTATGTTGAATAATATCCCTATTCATATGCAGAAGCTGTTTTTCTTAGCAAGATGCTTTTGTACTTTTCCCACTACAGACTTATATTCTAAATGCATCTATGAGTTAGAAGGGTATAGAAAATAATTTTAAACAGGTAATTCTAATTTGGTTTCTGTTTAACCAACTTTCCCACCAGTAACTGCATTGGCTTTAACTTCTTGAAAGATCATACTTGTTTTACATTAAAAAAAAATTATTCAAGGTATGTCCAAATTAAAATGGTTTAATGCAACAGTAACAGACTCTCCAAACTATGCAACTACAGAGTTTTTTTGGAGGTTCTCTACCTCATTCTTGCTGTAGTGAAGATGTTTAATGTTTAGAAAACAGGTAAGTACAAAACAAAACCCTGTACTCCTGACTGCAAGACATTCCAACCATCTGGTGGAATACATCAAACATTTAAGCATGCATAGCAATATCACACAATATGACAGAAGGGAAAGAAAAGGGTATAAGAATGCCATTCCTTTGAAAATACCTTTCTATATGGTATAATTCAGCTGTCATTGAAGTAAATGATAAAGCCAGTATTGAATTTCATATGACATAAGTTACTCATATAGCAGATTTTCTTGACAATGCACTTTAGAAATGTGGAAATGAAACTTCAGGAGAAAATATTTCTAGTTCTTATATGTTTGCAACTGTGTAGATCACTGAAAGTACTGAGGACCTGTTATAAAAATACATTTTATGTAGTTAAACAGCACTAATCTTAAAATTGAAAGATACATAGTTGTTCATCACACTAACTTTCTTATTGTATTCCTAGCATATGCCTGTCCTTTCACAAACACAAAGAGAATTCTGGAAAGCATCTCTAGCATCACACTACAAGTTAGTGACATGGGTCTTAGGTATCAGTGCTTACACATTAGCACCACTTCCTGTCATGATCAGTTCCATTAAAAATTAGAGGAGTATTCACAAAAGTTAACTTTGTTCGTTCTGGGTAATTGTTGTGATCTCAGCATTAACTTTTTTAGAGAGATGCCTCTGCCTGAATTAAGGTACATATGAAACCATATCTGGAAGATCAGACAGCTACAGAAGCTAAGCTGGGTTGTGCTGCAGACCTCCTGGCCCTGGTACAGTGGAAGCTGTGGGAGAGAGATACTCAAGGCAAGGACAAAAGTGTAGACACCATGTCTGGTCACTCTGACCACTTGACCAGAGAAGATGTGACAAGGACATTGCTGGCACAAAAGAATGTAGCAGGGACTTGATAACTGAAAAGATAAAGATTGTGCTGCTAAGGGAGCGGGGGTAAAGGGGTCTGAGTGGAAAATTTTGTATGGAAGTTAAAGAACTGTAAATACTAGTGATTAGTGTAATGAACTGGTTTTGCTTCGTCCGTTTCCCCCAATCCCTGCAAACATATGCTGAAGTCAATAGCATGGATTTTATTTACCAGTGAGCTAGAGAGAGACAAAGGAATAGAAAAAGAAGGTGGGGAAGGGGAAGGGAGAAGGGGCAGAGAGAATGACAGAGAAAATATCACCACTGTGTGGATCCCTATGATGTCCCATTGATCCTCTTCTTCTGGTCATCTGGGGGATGACTGTCCTGCACATAGAATTCAGTGGATTAATGCATGTTTGGGCCAGGTGGGAATGCCCAGGTACCTCCTCTGGGTGGGGAGCAAATTTGACACTGTCTCTTGCACCAGATGTTGAATCTGTTGCATTCCTTTGCATCATGTGCAGTTCTCTGGTGCAAGGTCTCAGGAATTCCAACTAGAATAAAGTGTTTCAGTTGGTATTAGCTTGAAAAATACCTGAATATGAAATAGCATTTTTAAAATTTTCTTTTAATTGTTTAGGTTAATAACTTGAAAGTTAGAAGTGTCTCTTGAACGGATATATACTCTGAATTTGAAAATATATTGACAGATGTATAGTTGAAGGTACACATGAATCTTATTCCCTTCATTGGGACTGATCACATTGCATTTGATATTCAAAATTAGTAACCTTTGATTCTTTCTTTGACTTTCAGAGAGAACTGAAACATTGCAGAATAACTGGAACTTCCTGAGGAGTCTGAAAATGCTCAGGATGGTCTGATGGTTTGGTTACTGCAGACACATAGCTCTCATATTGTGCCCCAAGTTTAAAAAACATGGAGCATTATTAATTCATAACTATTACACCTTTGATCATAGATACAAAGGTATAAATGTAAGCTTTGATAAGGTGGATAACAATTCCAAAGTTGTTGCTATAGTCTGTTTTCTTTCAATTGCTCTTTCTAACAAGTCCTGCATTACAAATCCACCTATTATACATAATAATATAAAGACACTAGTAATGACACTAAAGCATGAATAATAGCCTTTCATATAAGTAAGCATAAAATAATATTCTGTGAACTTGTTTAACACTCAGAAGTAATTCACAGCTAGTACTACCAATTGTGGCCCCTCCTAATCCAAAAGATGCCTTTTTTTATGATTTTGAAGGGAAAAGCGCATGATGGGGTTTTTTTTCTACTTTTGCACATTTTTAAGAGATTATTATTGATTTCACTGTGTTAGTGGTGTCCTTGCACAAACTTGCCATGTCCTTCAAAAAGTGCAGTCTACTCCAGCCAAAAATAAATCAGAAGCCGGAAGTCATGATATTACCCAAAACTGAAAATCTGATTCTATATTTGTAAAATGAATGCTTTGAAAGGTACTCTGTCAAAATAGAGCCAGAATTTTATCAGTGCTTCATCAACTTTATAAAATCTAGAAAGAGAAATAAGATATATATATCATAGCTTCAACAAGCATGACCCTTTTTAGCCCAGCATAACAATGCTCACAACAAAATTTTTATACCATATACAAAAAAACTGTACTTCACTCCAAACTTTGAAAATAACTATGAATCCAAATCTGCCAATGACTATTTTATCTGCATGAAGACATATTGTACAAGAGGTTAAATATCAATTCATAAAATACAAGCACCTTTTGGTATTTTTAAAATTGCAAAAGTTTTCTCTTATTAAAGTTGTATTAATTATTTTTTTTTTTATTCCACAGGAATTTTCATCCATATTTTGCATTGATGAGCTAATGGACTGTCTTGAAACAAGTGGACCAGAACGAAAATGTGTGACTAACTGGACCTCCACCTTTAATTATTTGACTGCTTATTAAAGGTGAGAATCTGGAATATGTCTAGAAATTTCCTCTTGCTATATCTTAACCAGCTGATATTTCTTAATGTGTTGATCAACATTAACAGTTACAGTGTTTTCCAAAGTGTCTTTTCTTCAGAAATGATCAGTTTATGCATGTATAAGATACTTATAAAGGTCAAGTAAGCAGCAAAGGTCACTTGAATTTTTGCATGTAGTTAAGATATTTAAGAGATTTTTCACATGTAGTTTTGTTATACCAATAGCCATAAGTTACGCCGATGTTGCAGATAGCTGGATTACAAAACATGAACAAAAATAGTGATTCAAGCAAAACAAAGACACAAATAGTTTCTGCTGCTACAGTTCAAAATGACACTGGAAAGACTCTTGCAATAGAGGCTCCCTTTACTGCCAAATGGATAATGACTACTGAATATTGACTACTGATCCCTGTGCATGTGTTAACCTATTTTAAGACCCCAATATTTTCCCCTGACTTTAACAATTGTTTTCTTTTAGTGTTTTCAGAGAAATTGATGATCTGAGAAGTGATAATTTCTACCTTTAAGCGTGGACTTTGACAATTTGTCTAGTGTGCTTTGATACTAGACCGATACCACATGACATTTGGTTCTTTTTCATATATTGCAGGGGACCTGCAGATGTCATACAAACCTCTCTGATCATGACTTTTGTTTTCTTACATTCAGAATATTAGAGTATAAAGGAGTTAAAACTGGTAGCACATTTGTCACCTTACCTCAAATCCTTCTCTTATGTAAGGCTCTGTTGAACAATGAAGATAAGGAAGGCAGAGTTCATATGTACTTCTGACTGCCAGTGAGATAGATTTATTATAGAAAGCTCCTGAGAGACCAATTAATATCACTGGGTTGTCAAAATAATATGTGTACCATGAAAAATACAGGCAGCCCATCGACGCACAGTGAAAGTAGGGAAGTAAGGTCACTGAACACAAGAGCACTAGGGGACAAATTTAGTCAGAATGGAGTAAAAACTGAGCACTAATTAAGTGAAATTGTGAAACACTCAAAATAGCAAAATACTGCCTAGTCTAGAACTGCATTTTCTAATGATTCTCTCTTTTTGTTAAAGAAATACCACAGTTAACCACTGAAAAGACAAGATTAAACATTATTTCAACAAAGCTTGATGCTTCCTATCTGTTAGAGTGGTCAGAGTTCAAAAATGAAGATGATAAGTTTTAGCTTAGGTGATTAAAGTAAGACTTCATTGTTTGGTATTACAAAAGAAGATATTGTCAAATGCAGACATCTCCAACATTTAATTGTGATCCCCAGAGCTCTCTGCTCAGGCAATGCTATTCAACTATGAATTACATTTATCAGTGTTTTAGGAGAGATTTGAGATTGGAGAGGGGGTAAAAGATTGCTTGACATAGCAAAGTCATATGTGACATAATTTTACCTTTGCCATTGTCCAAATTATTTGAAGTACATTGGAGCAGTATTTATACCATGTTTAAGATCTAGAAACAGCAGATGGCAAAGTTAACTGTGTTCTCTAACTTACCTTCACACAGCCATGATAAAATCCGTAGAATATCCATGAGTGGAGCAGTGTTCTGTATGAGGGCAGATGAACTTAACTGCATACAGATCCAAATTTACCATAGTCCAGAGAT
>PYHW01010334.1:2427888-2444799 GCA_013186435.1 Turdus rufiventris
TTTTTTTTTTAAATAAGGCACCATAATAGGAATAAAAAGAGGAATGAAAAAAGAGCAAATGGAAGTAGAAGCCAAAGCAAAATAAAAGAGACAGAGATGTCTAGAGAAGAAATTTTTTCCATGGGAAAAAACTTGTCCATTAAAGTTCATTTACTTCTACTTCAGGCTTTTGGTGAAATTACTTAGGTCAGATCCCAGTCACTAATCTCTAGGGAGATTCACCTTTTCTATCATAGGTGAAATGCTGCACAACCAAAGCTTTGCCTGTGGCTTACCCTACCTTACCAACACAGCAAAGACTTGTCAAAAAGGGAACATAGGGCACTGCTGTCAAGTTCTGAAACGGCATTGTTTCCCTTGAATATGTCACAGTATGGTTCTAGAACAGTTTAAAAAATTATAAAATTATCTCAGAGAAATAGAAGGATTTTGGCAATATATTTCATAGCTGAAATCACATCCTTGTCTTTCCTTCACTTACTCTGGAGATTTGTTTGCTCAGTTTTAACACGTGCTTGTATATAACTCTCACAGTGATAGAACCTATATTGTCAAAACTGAATATAACAATGACTTGTTAGTCCCAATGAGGCTGTAATGTTTTGTTCTTATCATGTGGGAAAATAAATTAGGTCCAATTTTGAAATTACAATACATTTCTAAAGGCCTCAATGTCTACTTTCAGACTGTACTTCCAACACTTCCGTCTAACACAATATAATTCCTGATTTGTCTCTACCTTCAGTTTGCTTTTCCTCTTCCTTGTCAATGTGTTCTGGATTTTCCCTGCTTTTTCTTGATGTATTTCAAAGTTACTTTTGCTACTTTGAGTAGGAAAAATTCTGTAGGGTGCAAATATTTCCACTAAATTCAAGTACGGAAGCAGTTCATCAAGCATCCAATGGAAGACAAAGTTGGTACACGGAAAAAGATAGTGTTGATGAGAGAGATAAATTCTACCTGATGTTTATGAAGTTTGAAATTCCTCAAAGCAAAAATAGGGTGCAGAATTTATTGTATTTTTTCTAATGAGTAAGATTTCTATAATATTTTATAAAAACAATTTAAAATAATATTTTTGACAGAATTGTGCACTTTCATTCTTCAGTATGCACATGAGTGTCTTATAGATTTGGACTTGGAAGGCCACTTTATTTCCTAATTTCTGATCACAGAAGTTCTCATCATTGTTTAATAGCTATTTTTTATGCTCCTTCTGAAGGAATGAGCAATGATTTTTGACAGAGTATTCATCTCATTGACCTTTCTATATGATCCATTGCAACTATTTCTGCTTCCGTTCTTTTTTCCCAAATCCAAAAGCAGGTTTCCTACATATTGAGAAAAAACCAAATACAATTTCTGAGATATTTAAATGCAGACATAAGTTCTTAATATTTCCAATTTTTTTTTCTCATATTAATCACATAAGTGACCATGAAATAAAAATACTCACTTTACCTTTCTGAACATTTTTGATTTGCAGCTTCTGCAATTTTCATAAATTCCGATCAATCATTTTTGTTTCAATCAAAATTTATACTGAACTCAGAACAGAAGTAGATCGCTTTTATATATGGAATGTATTATAGGGGAGTTATTAGTTTCTAAATATAATATTTCAAGCTCATAACCTATTTCAGCGAGCTGGCCCTTAATATTATATATTGAATTAAATTTAAGGAAAAATAGTGAGTTAAATGGTGTCTGGAGTTCTTCAGGTAGCATTTGCCAAAGAAAAAGCTAAACAGATATATTGCATTGTTTCATTTGATGAATGTGTTCAGTACTAGATTCATCTATCATGAAGTCAGAACTGTTTCCAGTGAGCACGTATTCTGATTTTGTGTTTCACGACTTGAATGAGTTTTGCTTTTCAACACAGCAGTGGTTTTCTGCATTTTAAACTATCAACATATAAAATATTTCCATTAGAGCCAAGATGCCTATAGAAATACTGCATTCACAAATTATTTTATAACATTTATAAGTCTAGTCATATCACTTTTTGCACACCCAGGAAAGCGTTACCAAATTCCCAGACTTTCAGTGGTCTTCTGACCCTAGTTCCAATGGTTCCAATATATAACACTCTATGGATTATTGTTGTTTGTTTTATTAACCAATTAGAATAAAATTAATTAATTGATTAAAATTGATTAAAAATCAAACAGGTCTCTTAATGCATTTGAAATTCTGGATGAATTAAATAATAATTCAAATTTAATAGAACTGACAAAACCTTATATCTGTCCTAATAATGCAATGTGTTAGGCACTTATTCATATAAGCCCACAGATCCACTGTGCCACTTCTAAAGTGTTTTTCGCCTCTGGAACACAACCAGTATATTAGGCTAAACTCTTAAGAAAAACTTGGTAAACAAAGACACAGCTCTTAGTTAGCAGGGGGTTTGTTTCAGATTCAGTTTTATATAAATTATTTAATTTCTGGTTGTTATTCATATTTGTTTATAAATATTAGATTTGCAAGACATTCATCCCTGCACCTTGAAAAAATATCCAGCTCAGTTTTTCTTCCATAATGTTTATTTTACTTTTACTGCAGCACATATCAGTGAAAATCAAATTTTTGAGTTTAAGTTTTGGTTTTGTTTGTTGGTTTGTTTGCTTAATTTTTCTTTCATTTTTTTTAAAGTAAAGCAAAAACCTAAAGCAACCAAAAATTAAATCAGAGAGAAAGACTTTGTTTACATAAATAAGATTATAAAACCCCTGTAAATACCAGTAAAAAACATGAAAGATGCAAGTCCAGTGAGTAAAATGGTGTGATACATGACAAAATGCATCAGGAGAACATAACATTAAGCATATTTTTTTGAACCATGGAACAGTAAAAAGGAGGACAGAAATTAAAAGGAAAGATATACACAGAAATCTAATACAATCTAATATAAATACTTGAAGCTGTGAAACTAACAGGAGGAGAGGAAATGGCATGAAGGCATGTGTAAAAGAAATTGTTTATAATGGATATGTCTATATTTTGATAGTGATAACAAAAGTCTAATTAATAGAATTTATTTGGCAATTTTACTGTGTAGTGAAGTTTCAAGTACAGTGGAATATATATTTTNAAAAAAGAAGAAAATAAAAACCCCACAGCAAAGACAGTGGGTACTATCTTCCAAAAAAAGACACAACTTTGTTTATGATTTTTTTCTCCTCAGAGTGTGGTTTGTATGTGTGTAGATCTCAGAGAAATTCTGAATTTTCTATTTTAAGGATTATTTTTTTTTTTCTGTATGAAGAGTATAGAATAACAAGACTGAATAATACCACTGATAATTATTTAGGATGCATTAACACAAATTCTATCTTAAAATCAAAAGAGACAGGAACATCAACCTATACTTCTAATACATATACCTGGAAGAAGCAGCAAAAATAGCGTGCTCTTGGAGACATGTGCTTACCAAACCCTTTAAATGTATTGGTCATATTACAGTCAGTCAGAATACTTAAACACCTAATATCATCCAAATAACTTAAAATAAAACAAGTGGTTAAGTGCATTGTTTAATTGAGGCTACAGGACTAAATTAATTCCCTGGGAATCCCTATTCGGGGAATTGATTTGGTAAAATATTACTAATTACTTTGAACTTCTGTAACCTGATGGATTCATGAGGTATATTGTAATTTTCATTAGATAGATTAGAAAATGTCTTTTACCTGAGTAAACATCAACTGCTTGATTGACCAAGATCATATAGTAAATTTGTAAATATGACCTCACAAAAGAACATTAGCCCTACTCCGGATGTTAAACTTTCATCCTCAGCTTATTTGTTCTCGTGTGGAGCTATAAACACTGTCTTGTGGGTTTTGCACTTTTAGATGAGAACATGACAATCATCACAAAGCGATATACTGTAAGATATAATTTATTAACCTTGATGTTTATTTTTGCTGAACATGATTTGGATGTACGAAGTTGGCTGGAAAATATGGTTTGCACAACAGCCCAAGTTTAGAGGCTGGTTTCTTCATACATGTATCCATGCTACACTGTCTGCAGTAATAGAGCTTTACTTATTAGACACTGTGGTGACCTCAGCCAGCAGTCAAACATCCACCCAGCCTCCCGCTCACACCCCAGTCCCATGGAATGAGGAGAACAATGGAAGGGAAGGAGTCTCATGGGTAGAGGCAATGGCAATTTAATACGGAAAGCATAGGCTGTGTGTACAAATCAAGCAAAAAGAAAAATTCATTCATTAATTCCTAGAGAGAAGATATTTCCTGATTTCAGGAAAGCAGGGCCTCAGTACATATAGCAATTGCTTGGAATGACAAACTCCAAAACTACAACCATTCCACTCTTCCTGCTAGAAGACAACTCCACAACCTCTCTGGGCAATTGGTTTTAGTCCTCTTTCAACTTCAAAGCAAAAAACTGTTTTCCCCATTTAGATGGAATTTTCTGTGGTTTTCAGTTTCTGTCCATTTCCTCTTGCCCTGACACTGAGTATCACTGTAAAGAATCTGGTCCCATTTTCTTTACACCTGCCTTTATGATACTTGAATGAAGTCATCAGAGCCCTTCTCAGTCTGCTCATCTAATCAGTGCCACCTCCCTCAGCCCCTGCTCATAAGAGAGATGCTCCAGTCCCTTGATCATCTTTGTAGCCCTTTGGACCCGCTCCAGTTGCCTTTTTTGAACTGGGGAGTGCAGAGGCTGACACAGTGCTGCCCATACAGCCACACCAGGGTTGAGTAGAGGGACCAGCAATGGCCCACTGGCATTGCTCTTCCTATTGCATCCCAGGATACTGCTGGTTTTTTCAGCCACAAGGTCACACAGCTGGCTCCTTGTTGTCTGCCAGGACTCCCAGGTCTTTCCTAATCTGCACTTGCCTTTGTTGAAGCTCCTCTCTGCCCAGCTGTCCAGCCACTCTGGGTCTTGCTGAAAGGCTGCACGGCCCTCTGGTGTTATCAGCCACCCATCTTGGTTTTGTGTCATTAACAAATTTGTTGGTTTCTGTTTACATAACCACACTTGAAGAAAGAGCAGGAGACCTTTTCTTCAGGTGTTGGTTTATTGTGTTTTTTTAATATAATTGCCTTTTTAGGAAAAATAGAAAATGTCCAAAACAATGTAGTGGAATACAAACCAATTTTCTTAAATTTAAATTTTAATCAAGCACACTTTTTTCAAGAAACACAGAAAGGGGAAAAATATTTTAGCATTATAGAAGTTATCTTGACAACTAAAAACAGAGGGTCGATATTTTTTTCAAATTTTTGCACTGTCTTGAGCATATGTAATTAGTAATAGTACTGAGTCTTTCCTCTTCTTGGTAGACAATTTCTAATAATTTTTCTCTACTGTCAAACCATAGTTTAATAAATGTCTTCTCTAAAATATATTAATCATAGGTGGTTTTATGAGGTTTTTTTAGAATTTTTACTAGTAAACTGTTATAAATTAAAAACAAAAAGCAAACCTCAGTGCATTGCAAAATAAGAATCTATTCTCTGAAATGTATATATTTTGATAATACATTCATAGGGTTTTGGAGTTTTTTTCTTAATTGGATTTTATATGATTTTTACTGTTTTAAGGTGAGAAGCTGGGGCAGACAAGGCAGAGAGAAACAAAGAAAGACCCTAATGATCCAGAAAATGTGAATGGAATATATGTGAGTGGAACTTTGATATTTTAAATCAAATAGGGTAGGGTATAAAGTGATGCATTTATACTCCTGATTTATTTGGGAAGGAGAAAATCCAACAAAACCAAATCACCACTGTTTCTGAACACTCCGCCTCCACCCAAAAAAATAGCTAAAATCATGTTTCCTTTTTTCCCAACCAATTCAAGTTATTATTTAAAGGTGTTCAGATAAAACTAGTAAATAAAGCATCATAATTTTCAATGCAATACATCAAAAAATGGACAAAACTGATTTTGAATTAATTGCAATGAGCCTCATAGCTGAAGCAGTTCAGTTTTTGAGTGTCATGGATCACTCCTTCTCTTGCTGGTCACCTGAGCTGATGAGATCAGAGGTGATCAGACCTGTTTATTTTAGTATTTGTGAATACTCTGTGATAATGATCTACCTTACTGTTTATCATTAGGTTAATCTCCTTCTGTTTGCTCAGAGTTTAATGCATGCATCAGTTGTGTACACAACTCTACAACTTCTGTGCTTTAGATCAGGAAGACCAAATAAAACAGGTTTGAATTGAATATGAGAAAATTTCTTTCCACATAGAGCTCTGTACACCATACCAGCAAGAGAGTAGTGAGATATAAAGCAAACATGATAAAAATATTTCAGTAGCATAATTTGGCAAATATTTTTGTATGAAGTTGAAAAAAGTTAATTCTTCTACCTAAAGAAAATAGGGATCTAGAAAGTGATATAATGACAATGTGCAGCACAAGACTAATTAGTTTTGAGATCACAGAATCATAGAATATGCTGAGCTGGAAGGCACTCATCAGGACCTCGGATGTAAAATTCCTGGCCCTTTACAGGACACTCCAAGAGTCACACCATGTGTGTGACAGCGTTGTCCAAACCCTTCTTGAACTCTGTCAGTCTGCTGTGACTACTTCCCTGGGGAGCCTGTTCCAGTGCCCAAGTACTCCCTGGGTGAAAAACCTTTATCCTAATATCAAATTTAAATGTCCTCTAACTCAGCTTCCTGTTGTTTCCTTGAGTCTTGTCACTGGCAAAGAGAGCAGAGATGAGTACTTGTTCCTCCACTTCACCTCATGATGGTGTTGAAGAAAACAATGAGATCTCCCTTCAGTCTCTT
Organism: Turdus rufiventris; assembly: GCA_013186435.1. Taxonomy (NCBI): domain Eukaryota; kingdom Metazoa; phylum Chordata; class Aves; order Passeriformes; family Turdidae; genus Turdus; species Turdus rufiventris. Next base: position 2,434,683 of record PYHW01010334.1, read on the forward strand.
CTTCTCTATGTTGAAGAGTCCAAGTGACAGTAAGAAATGTGGTCAGCAATGGCAATAAAAGATAGATAATAAATTAATAGAGTTTAATGCAACACACCAGCTAAGCTAAGAAAGACAACACATAATTCTAGGTGAAGTCATGTTAAGAGGAGTCAAAGTAATGTTCAACAAAGGACAGTTGGAGGGATGTAAGTAGTAACCACAAAAATGGAATAATTCATAATATTTTAGCTGAAACAGTGATCACAGTGAATATATTACCGGTGATGATATGATGTACAGTAATGCTACCCGTATCTTAAAGTCATAAAATAGTGTTGGGCTCCTAAACTGATTGAAAGTGACTGAAAATAGCAGAAATTCTGTCCCTTTTGCAAAGGAGAAAAAGAAACTAAATAAAAACCCAGAACCCCCATACAAATCCCTGTATTAAGAGCAGAATGCCATGTAAGACATAGGGAAACATTTTAAATGTTTGGTGTTGATTTATCAGCTCTATAAATATGGCTCATGAACAAGAGAATTGAAATTAATCAACATTATTTTAATCTACTTGTAGTGTTTATACCAAATTAAGAATTACAGGTTTTGAATGTCCCACTTTAATATAAAATTCAGTGTGATCTTTACAATTAGCAGTATAATCAGTTTGTTTGGACACAACAAATACATTTCAGCCATGACCATCTTGACAAGAATAATTTATTGTCTATACAGTGTCATAATTTGATGAATTAACAAAATCCCTTAAGTATTTAGGACAAAATAGAAGAATTATTTTTTTTTTCTGAGGAGAAAAAGCAAGAACAGATTAACACCATAGGAAAAGTTTCTCTTGTGAGGATGGCCACCAATATCCTGAGCACTGAGATCAGATAAAGATTACCTCTTAAGGAACTGTCTGGGCTTTTTCAGTCATCTCAAAATTTCTTACCTTAGAACAACATATCTGCCATTTAAATCTCTGCTAAATTTGATTCTTTTGCCTTTCCAACCCTCTATGCTTAAGGATTATATGAGAAAAAGTAAAATCCTATATTGATGTGAGCTCAAGAGGAAAGGACAGGTGCAAGATAAATCCTTTTAAAATAATTTTTTATGATCCATCTTGGGAAGTAGTCAGTATTCAATCAGAAAAGCATCAATAGCTCTTGTGAAAAATAAATGTATTTATTTTATTGTTTCTTATAAACACCTGTTGAATCATATTTTTGCTATTGACCAAATATTTTCAGCTACTGTAAGTAGAAATGTGAAAGATTTTTGCACATTCTTATATATGAAATTTTTTGGTGGATATAGAAAATATGGTGCTAAAATTTGAAAGTTGAAAGTATTTTCTTATTTTATTAATTATCTTATTAATTCTGTAATTCTTAATATGAAGCCTTGAAATGTGAGCATTTATGGGATGGAAACATTTAAGTTAATGAGTTTATGACAGTTTGTGGAGAGATTAATGCATGTTTAACAGAATTTTATATAATGGTTTTAAAGACACAATGAACTTAATGTTATGAAGATAGAAATTATTGAAAGTGAAATTTATTGATGATTCCAATGAAATAGCTATACTTACATTGATGGATGTTTAAAAATTCTTATGAAAAACAAATTGGATGTCTGAAAAATATGTGTTTAGAGTATTTTCCAACATAATTTTTTCTATAACATCTGGTTTTAGTTTACCAGGACAGAGACTGGGATTATAATTAAGAGATAATACTAGCAAGAATACTTAAAAATATCCTCTTTCTTTCTAGTTAAAGATGCTAGAGTTGTTTAATGATTTTGCTTCAGTAACTAAATGAGTTTTAATAATTTAAGTATGATTGCCCAGTGAGAAAAAGACCATAACATTGCAATCTTATAAAATGTTAATCTAATATCACTTTAATCTGAATATCAACAGTGATTACTGATGTTTTCACAAATCATAAAATGGTATACAGATAGTCTTTCAAGGAAATCAATAGTAGAGAACATTAAAGTGGCCTTAATGAACTTATGTCTTTATATTAATGAATATTGTTTAGTCTGTTTGTACTGAAAGCAATTATGGATGTTATAACTGAATGAATAGTTCAGTGCAATAAAATTTATGTGTGCACTGGACTTTGATATTACTTGTAAAGTTTGCATTAGACCTTAAGATAATGTTGAGAAAAGCACAAAATTTCACATGACAATAGAGTGGTATGTAGTAGGCAAAAACTAGATTCTAATCATCTACAATATATGGAGCTAAGAGTACAAAGTAGTTGCTAAAATCCTTCAAAAATTTAAGGAGAAACTGTTTCCATCCTGATTAAAACTGGTCAAAATATCTTAAGTCAGACAGCAATAGCTATAAGCTAATTGGAGAATGCAGGCCAAATATTATCTTATTATTGAGACAAATTTCTCATATTTTAGGGGGAAAAAATAGGGATTAAAGAACAATGAAAGAAGAGAAATGGGAGAAATGGGCTATTTGTGGAAAAACAAAATTATAACTCTAAATTATAATAAATTCAAAGTTCTTTTCTCAATCTTGATATTCCTGAACTCAGAAATATTCTGAACTTTGCAGTTTATTCTGTGATAAATTTGAGTACGTACAAATAGCTCATATGCTTATCTCATTTACTTAGGAGAAGCAGTTTTTCCAGTTACTTGGATTTGTAAATAAATGTTTTAAAGAACTTCATAAAACTTGTAGATCCTCAAGGTTTAGGGAAATTAAAAAAAAAAAAAAAAAAAAAAAGTTACATTTCCTAAATTGGCTGAGAAGGAAAATACACCATTCCACCCTCACTCCCCACCAAAAAACTAACCAAACTGAAACCCCAACAAAAACCAAACAATCAGGTTGAAAAAAAAATACTCTCATAAAACTCCATTATCAAGGTCAGTTTTGAGCTCTCAGTGCTTGAATGTGTCTGGCATAAAGTATGCTAAAGATTTCCTGACTTAGATTCTCATATTCAACTCAAAATAATTTCGTATAAGTCATAACCCTGGCAAATGAAAATGGGCTGACTTCTCTGTTAGGAGCTATGTGTGACTAAATACAACTGGACTGCATTTTTATATACAAAGAGGATAACAAAACACTGTGCTGGAATTCCAAAAGGAACAGCTTTATAGAAGTGGAGGTAAATAGGAGCAGAGGTAACATGCAAACAGAACGTCAGTGCCAGGCAGGAATTAATTAAACTACATTTCCACCATTGTGTTTACACAGATCTTAGCCAGGTGAATGTGGGGTCTGTATCTTCCTCTTTAGTAGCAGTATGAAAAGCACATATCCACGTCCAGTGGAGTTACAGTAATTTCATGACTATAAGCCACACCTGATTATAAACTGCATGTCTGGGTGTCGGCAATGTTTAGGTCTTTGTCCATATATAAGCTGCACCGGAATATAAACTGCATTTTCATTCGCAGGGAGGACCCATGTGCAACAAAGTAACAAATTAGTAAGGATCGCGGGATTGCTCGCCCTGGCCTGGCACTGCCCCACGGTGTCAGTGGGAGAGAGGAAGAGTCCCCCGCCTCCTCTCCGGGCCATGGGGCTGGCAGGAGGGAGTCCCCCACCTCTACCCTGGCACTGGTGGCATGGAGCCTGCCTCCCCCCCGTTGTGCAACAGAGTAACCAATTTGTAACAATCGCGCAATCCCCGGTTTTACTGGTAGGTGCTCGGCTCGGCACTTCTGCTTGCATTTCTGGGTTTGGAAATTTCCAAACTTTTTTCATATATCAGCTGCTCCCGAGTGTAAGCCGCATTTCCGGGTTGGGAGCAAAATTTTAGTCAAAATGATGCGGCTTATAATTGTGAAATTACTGTAATCTGTTCAATGAAATATTTTAAGTATTGTATTTTGAGTTCCAAACTAGCTACCTGGATCCTCAAAACAGGAAGATTCTCCTCAGACATTTGACCAATGTCTGCAACAACTTTATCATTATCACAGCTCAAATTGCTGCTCAATGTAGTTTGTAACAATATTCTAAAAGAAATAGTCCTTTACAATGTCTTTCTTCTCATCTTAAAATACATATCAGCTGCAGAAGGGTCTAGAGAAGAAGTCCTATGAGGAGCAGTTGAGCGAACTTAGTGTGTTTATTCTGGAGAGCACAAGATTCAGGGGAGATCTTATGGCCCTTCACAGCCTCCTGAAAGGAGGCTGGAGCGAGGTGGGTGTCAGTCTCTTCTCCCAAGTAGCAACAAAGGAAACAGCCCCAAATTGTACCAGGAGAGGTTCAGATTGCATGTTACAAAAAATCCTTCACAGAAAGGATTGTCAAACATTGGAACAGACTGTCCAGGGAGATGGTAGAGTCACCATCCCAGGAGGAATTTAATGTGATGTGCCACCAGAGACATTCATTAATGGTGGACTTAGTAGTGTTAGATTTGAATGCAATGATTTTAAAGATCTTTCCTAACCTAAATGATTTTATGATTCTATGATCTGAAATAGTCAAGAGAAACATGTAATAGTTGTTTCTCCTCAGACTGTGAAAGTAGTTGCAGGCATTTAATTTACATGTAGATAGCTTTGCCTGACATTCCTAAAGTTAAGCAGAATTAACTATACTCTTCAGGGCAGTAATTAATCTCTTTCAAAATAGTTGCCTGGAAAGTGAAATGACTCTCTAAAGATACCTCTTTCTCTCCTGGTCCTTGGAAGAAGGTAATGAGCTGAGAGATAATGTATTTATTTTGAGAGATGGCTTATATTCATTGAGTGTCAGTGTCTGCCCAGTTGCACAGTTTGATGTGTTCACCTTGTAGCTACTGCCACAGCTTCACAGTACTTAAAAGCCATCCCAGAAGGAGTAGTCTCAAAGTAAGTTTAAATAGTAAGAAAAATCAGGTAAAGCTAAAGAATACTTGGTATAATGATTGTAAAGTATCAGCTACAGTTTTCCAAAGTATTGGTCAGTGGAAATTCAGAAATTAATCTGAACATCATTGCACATTTCAGCAGAGTCAACTTTATGAATTTTCTCTGAAGTACTTCCCTGGAAGGGAATATCATATCAGAAAGCTCTAGGATAGCTAAACCCAAAATGTTTAAATTGTGAAATGTTAGTTTTTTGATATGCCAACAAATCAAGAGGACTATATGGCTTGTGTAAAATGCTTCAGACATAATATTGGCAGAACTTTGGATAAGGCATTTGTGATAATCAAGACCAAAACAATTAGCAAGGCACAAGACACACTGACAATGGAAAATAAATTATGAGATAACTTTGACTTGAATATAGCTACTTTTTCAGAGAACTTAAAACCATTATTGAAAAGCTATACAATGGCAACACTGTCAGTGTGCAAAGTGATCAGAAAATAAGGAAAGTTTCACCCGTTTTTAGCTACATACGTGTCCATTTGAACTTACACTCAGAGGCAGTAAAAAGGAATGGACATTCTCCAAGCGTGAGTCTTCCGACCTATTTTAAATGTTTGCTTTAGAATGCAATGAATCAGCTTCTAAATGCACATTAATAAATGAATACTTGCTCAAATTAATCTTTCATACAGTGTCAGTGAAAAGAAGAATGCAGGAACAATCCCTTAAGAGTCCATGAGTGAAATACCTCTAAATATTAATAATAATTCCAGTGTAGCAGGTGTCTCAGGAAAGCAGTTGGCATTTTCATAATTATCCCAAAGAATGAAATGGCCTTCATGAGTTCCTGAAAAGGGGAAGCTTGCCCAGCATGGGACATTTGTTGGAGAGAAAAAAAAGGAAACTTCCCTAAAAGGAAAAGGAAACAGAACTGAGAAATGCTCTATCTAAAGAAATACATCAGGGAAGCACAAGGAATATTTTCATAAGACTGAGGTTGTGAAGATATTATACCCTAAACACATAACAAAACCAAATGCAAAATAATGCTTTTCCTACAGTAGTCTAAGTCAAGCCAACTCTGCTGTTGAGTCAAGTTCCTCTGTGGGTTACTGCAGTTTAGTATATTTTGCTTAACAATATAACTTTTAAGAAATCAGTTAATTTAATAAAAAAATTATACACAAATATCTATTTTATTTACTAAGATTTGGATAAAATTGATTTTGATAACAAATATAAATAAGAAACTGGGAATTCTCCACAATAAAATTGCACATGCTAAAGCAATCCTAGAGCTTATATTTCTCTATTCATATAAGAAAGCCACATAACTATGGCATTAATAATGTATAAGAAGCAGAAATGTATTCATGACTCTCCTTGTAGTTAGGAAAAAAATCAAAGTAAATTCATATCAGGTGATGATGATGATGATGATGATGATGATGATGATGATGATGATGGATGATGATGATGAAATATCTTCCACTCCTACAACAACTCTGGAGGTTGTTAAGCAGCAACTACTAAAACTAGGTAGTTTAAAATTTGTCTGGGATTCAACAATTTTAAAAGAGCTGGCTGGAGAGCTCCCTAGACAATTGATATTGATTTTTCAATAAGTCTTGGAAAACTAGGGAAGCTCCAGAGGACTGGAAGAAATCTAATGGGTCAATACTTCAAAAAGACAAGCAGGATGAGCTACATAATTAATTGTCCATAAACTAACTTTGATCCCAGGAATACCCTGAAACATTTCATGAGGACTCCAAGAATAAAGGATTCAAAACAGGTAACACAGAAAATGTAAATCAATACTGGTTCATTGAAAACAGGAGTTTTCAAATTTCTGTACTTTTACATCAGATCACACGTCTGATGTCACAGCTCTGAGTCAATTCTTAACTGTATGTAAATATTCTGTTTCATATTAAAAAATATTGTAGAAACAAAATACTAGAAGAGATTTCCTGTGTTGCTGAAATCATTCATCAACACATTCTTTTATGCATGACCTCCAAGGAAAAGGGAAAGTACTGTCTCAAAAGTACCTAACCTTTTTGGCCCCTTTTTCCTAGAAGTCTACATACAATAGCACTAAACTATTGAATTTATTCACAGAAAGTACTGGTGTTATGTTTATATGAACCTTTAAAAAAATAATGCAAATGCTGTTGTTTGTATTTTAAAAGGTTTTAACTTGGGATTTTTAATTTTATTTTTAATCAGTTTTTAATAGGGCATACAAAACCTTTATTTTTCTGAAGGTATTGCCTCATTTAACAAGTTCTTCAGTCACTTTTCCTACAATGGCCTTCCATTTTCACAAACAGCTTTAAATGGCATATTTATAAACACTTTTTATTCATAATTCATACTATACTTTGGGGACTAGATCAACACAAAACTGATGGGATGAATAATATGTACAGTAAGCATAGACAAGCTAGAAAATAACCCTTTATTTTAACTTGCACATAAACCTTTTAATGTCAAATTATTGCTCAACCTTTCAAGGTCATCCAAATCTTTCCATTTGCTATTTTAATCTTCAGCATTAATAGCATCTCACATCACCATATAATTAGAATATATCTTTGAGCTAGTTGCTAATATCAGTCACCTTAAAATGATCAAAGACAAATTCTTAACGAATGCTATAAACAAATTCTATCAAGTCTCACAGTCTTTTTTAGAAGAATTTTCTTGTCTCTCATTTATTCATTTACACAATGTACTGTTCTCTGACCGATCTCCTTCATCATCATTTATAATTTCCCATGTGGCACTAAAATAAATGTTTTACTGAAATCTGGCTAGATTAAATATATCACAGTTGTCTTGACTATAGAAAACTATCTGATTATCCTAGTAGAAACAGTCTTTGAAAACCATTTAAATTTATTCCTAATGTTCCTATGACTTTAATTACTGTTTTCTTTCAAATAAGCATTGGATGATATGGGTCTATTGGCTTAGTGAAGAATTCTTGCTCTTCTTCTCATAAGTACAAGATTTTCTATTTCTCTGTGAACTGATATTTTTAATTTAAAAACTTTGTCACTTGCATGAGGTCATCAAGGCAATGTTAATTTCATGTTCTGAGCATGAAAAGTGGTTCATTAAACTGCTAGATTTCAGTTCTGATTCCACTAAGTGGCTTTTCGGACTCAGTGTGGGCTGCTGTTTTTGCTTTGTTTGTTGCAAATTTCTTCTCATTACCTACCTTATTTCTGCACCATTTTTACTGCAGCAAAATTATAACTTTATTCTGGGTCATATCCTAGCTACAATATGTACCCATAGGTCTGCTTTTAATTTTGTTTGTTTATTTAGTTGGGTTTTCATGTTGCTGTGGCTTTGGGGGAAGTTTTTTGGTTCTGTTTTTGGGCTTTTATTTAATAAGTTTTGATACTTTGTTTATTTAATTTTGCTTTGTGAAACATAACGATTTATGCTTTCTGCTGATCACTAAGATAAGTTTCTTTGACAATCAGCATTTTTTTCCACTTTTTGTGGAATTTCTTACTACCCATAACTTACTGTTATTTTTCACTGTGAGATTTACATATCTTTTCTACAAGCTACTTCAGTACAAGTACTTAGATGTTCCCTTAGGAAACAACATGAAAATTTTGACTACTGTGAGTGATATAAATTGTGAACATGCTGTGCTTCAGGTTATGAATAAATTGCTTCAGTAAATTGTTTTGTTAGCTTTTTAGAGTATCCCTCTTTGATAGAAGGAACAGATAAATATTTTGGTTTTAATTTAACTTTCCAGAAATGAAATTTAGATGTATCAGGTGTGGTAAAGTTCCCATAGTGACATTACTTGCAGAAGTATTATCTCTGTAACTATTTAAATGGTACTGCAGAAAACTCCACAGAGCCTTTGCTTCACATAACACCAAGGAAATTCATGACATGAAACATGCCATGTCAATATATTGTAAAGAAAGAGGCAATACTTATCAGTTATGTTGTCATTACTGTTACTGTTTCCTATTTTCAAATCAATTTCTTTGCTAAAGAAATTAATAGATAATCAAAATACATATTGTACTCTTAATGGACAATTATCTTCAAGTTCTGTTTTCAGAAACTTCCTTGTGAGAAATCCACTTTTTAATCCTAAATCATGTTAACAATGACCTGGGGGAAAAATACTTTCACTTGAATTACTGGAATTCTTCACCTCTTCTTCACTTCAACTGAATTATACCAAGGAGCCTGTCTTTTTGAAAATTCAAATACCGTAATTTCATGATTATAAGCCACACAATTTTGACTAACATTTTTCTCCCAAACCAGAAGTGCAGCTTACATTCAGGAGCAGATTATACATGAACAAATTTTGGAAATTTCCCAACCTGGAAGTCCGAGTCCACAGCAGCCCCGAGCCGAGCTGAAGCCCGCCCGGCCCCGGGCAACAGGGCAATGGCGGTGCAGCGGCAGCACTACCTGGCCCGAGGGGGCGGGGCGGCGGCACTGGCCGGGCACATCCCTCTCCCTCTTCCCGGCGGCACTGGCCAGGCACGCCCCTCTCCCTCCTCCCCGTGGCACCAGCCTGGCACGTCCCTCTCCCTCTTCCCATCGGCAGTAGCCAAGGACTCTGCTCTCCCTCTTCCCGGCGGCACCGTCCGGCCACACCCCTCTCCCCTGCCTCCCAGAGGCAGTGGTGAGTGGGGCTGGGGCCGCTCCCTGGCGGCCACCCTGAGCAGGGCCAAGCCAGTAAACCTCATGATCATGTGATTCTGTTACTAATTGGCGACTTTGTGAAAGTTGCACACGGATCCTTGCTGCGAATGAAAGTGCGGCTAATAATCCGGTGCGGCTTATATATGGACAAAACCTAAATGTTGCCGACAGCCGGACTTGCAGCTTATAATAGTGAAATTACTGTATATCCTAAAAATAAAGGCATATTTAAAATATGGGGCCTTCATTCCTTACTTACTACTTTGTCCTGAAAAGCTTGGTGATCATGATGATTAATTTACTAGGGATAAGACCCTGCTACAGTGTTGTGGTCAAAAAGGCTAAATAAAACTTAAATGACAAAAACAAACCTAACAGAAACAAGAATTTTGCATTACCTCTGTAGATGATGTTGGTAACACTACTTAATTTCCAGCAATTAACCTTTAGTTGCATTCCACTTTTCATATTACTGTAATGCAGTATTCATTTTCAGTGCTCACTGAAATAAAAACAACTGTTGAAATACCTAAATTATTAGAAGTATTTCGACATGGAATCACAAAAAAAA
>PYHW01010334.1:2453165-2477062 GCA_013186435.1 Turdus rufiventris
AGCAGAAAATTACTCTCTGGAGGAAGGATGGGTTGTGAAAAGATAAAGAAAGATGGCCCATCAGCAGAGTATCTCCCACAGAGATAAGGATCACTGCCCCCACCCTCAACAGATGGTGATAGAATAGATACCTTTTATCACACCCTGTATTGCAAGGTGCGGTTTATAAGCAGGTGTGGCTTATATATGGACAAAGAATGAAAAGTTGCTGACACCCAGAAGTGCTGCTTATACTCGGTGCGGCTTATAATCGTGAAATTACTGTAAGTTAGAAGGATTAATGTAATTTTCAAATGATTGTTTTCAAATGAGACACTGACAGATAAATTACTATATATTACCACTATAGCTGAGAATAATTCAGCTTTCACAATAATGTCATTTCTCTGATTCTGCAGTTTTAGGAAAAAGAACCATTCCTCTTAAATCCACTATCTATACATACTCATGCAAAATATTGATCCCTCTAGCTGGACAGCACCCCGCAGGCTAGAAGCAATTTCAGTGAGTACATAGCTAAGAAAAGAGAGAACTGTTGAAAATATTTGCAACTTACACTAAAGAGCAGAAATTTAAAATAGCTACAGCTCTAAACATACATGGTAGGATTAGAAAAAGTGGGACGAAGTCAGTCCAGTTAATAAGTGTATCAATCTATGCAGTACTGACATCACTGCTGACAGGGAACAGGCTTTAGTCAGCTTTTCACAGTCTTGAGACTGGACTTGTAACTTTTGTAGCCAAAGCAGCAGCTGCCTGATGAGTAGTTATCTATGACTGGAAGCTGACAAACATTGTCACAATTTTCAAGAAAAGGGGGAAGAATGTCCATGGAAACTGCAGGCCTGTTAGTCTCATTCCAGTGCCTGGTAAAGTTATGGAGAAGATTGTTCTGGGAGGTGTTGAAAAACACCTTAAAAGATGACTCAGTCATCCGTCAAAGCCAGCACAGTTTCATGAGAGGAAAGGCCTGCTTATCAAATCTGATTTGTCTTTTCCACAAGGTAACCAATCTAGTTGACTGAGGGAATCCAGTTGATACAATCTTTCTGGATTTTGGTGAAGTTTTTGGCACAGTCTCTCACAGCATCCTTCTGGATAAAATGCCCACCACACAGCTGGATAAGCACATGATGTGATAGCTGAGCAGATATCTCATGAGTCGAGCACAAAGGGTTATAGGGAATGGGGTGACTTTGGGCTGGTGACCTGTTACTGTAGTGGGGCTCTGCAGGGCTCCATCCTTGGCCTTGCACTCTTCAACAGCTTCATAAATGACTTGGATAGAGGACTGGAAGGGATGCTGCACAAATTTGCAGATGATACAAAACTGGGAGGAACTTTTGACTCCCTTGAAGGAAGGAAGATCCTTCAGGGAGAACACAACATATTAGAGGATTGGACAATCACATTCTACAAGGGCAAGTGCCAGATTCTGCACCTGGAGTGGGGCAACCATGGATGCAAGGACAGACTGGGGAATGAGGTGCTGGAAAGCAGTGCCATGGAAAGAGACCTGGGGGTCCTGGTTGATGACAAGTAGAACATGAGTCAGCAGTGCCCTGGCTGCCAGGAGGGACCAAACATATCTTGGGGTGCATCAGGCACAGCATCGCCAGTCAGGTAAGAGAGGGATTGTCCTTCCTGTTCTGCTTTGCATTGGAGCAGCCTCACCTTGAACATTTTCTGCAGTATTCAGCAAATCCTGTGGTTCTGTGGTTGCCAACTCTCTTTTGATTTGTTCTTGGATGTGGTTTCCTATACCCTGCTTGTCCAACATACCATAAGGCTGTTCTACAAGGGAAGAGAAGGCAGCAGCCAAGGTGATCACAGCACATTGACTACACCAGCTACACGTGGATAGAGATCACAGCAGTTCTCTCCACCTTCTGGTGACAGCTGAACAAAGCAAAGTAACAAGTCAAGTCCAGCATCCCTTGAGGAAACTATGAGGAAGCTATAGTGTCCCTATGTGCAGAAAAAACATTTAAATGGAGTTTATAGGATGTGGGCAGAGGGAGAGAAGGTCACAGATAAGGCATTTGTAGTCCATGTTTTTAGAATAATAGATAAATGGATATACAGACGTTTTTATTACATATTTATATATCAATAAATTTATGTGCTGAGACTTATTACCATTGCAAGTGAAAGGAAAATAGGAACTCATTGTATTTTGATTAAAGTGAAAATAATTTCAGTTAAAATGGCAATGAATTCCTGGCTTCACATATAAATAAGTTGCTGTCTTTACGTATAACAAATTTTTGAGTAAAATGCAAAATTTAGCATTTCTTATCATCATTCTCCACCCCTCCTTTTCCATTATTTCTCACAATAGTTGCCATTAACTCAGGCATATTCACATATGAGTGTGTGCTTATATTTTTTTCTAAACTTTTAGCATGTCTGTACTACATATGTGATAAACAATGTTGGAGTGGCAATAACATTTTTCTTCAACATTGAAATATTGGAACTGAGCAGGAGTGAAGGGAACAGGTATTCAGCTCAAAATGCTAGACCTTGAGCTACAAACAATAGTGGTAGCCTCGGCTGTTTGGGAACATGACATAGGACCTGAAACAATTGGTGTGGAAAAGGTTAGAAGTGAAAAAATAGTTATATGAGTTAGAATCCTGGAGAGGAAAGATAGATCTGCATGGAAAAGGTAGATTGAGACAAGAATTGGGAGTCTGGAGAGAGGAAACTGTCATAGGATAGAAAACAAAATGTTAAAGGCGTCTTTGATTTTTAAGAAGATCAATTTGAGACATAGTTCAAAAGAACGAAAAAACACAAAGCTGGAAGTAAGGGCAAGGAAGAATGAGAGACAAGCAAATTTGTTACCAGAAGTAAAACCTGGCAGTTTGTAGTAAGAAAGGAACCTGAAATTCCCTCTTCAGCTCTAAGGAGAAAGTTGTAAACACATTTGCAAGATTTTTGCAAGTTAATCTTCAGTCTCCAGCTTACAAACTGTTGATACATGCTTCCATTCCCATTACTTTTATTAGCATATATAGTGCAGACTCTTGCAATGCATGTGGCCATCTTGATGAATGCAAAGAATACAGGAAACATATAGCTTTGTTTCTAGTTTTAATCTTGAAACCTTTTTAGGGAGATGATTGTGAAGGTTTTAAACTCAAGCACTCAGATGTCTGTAAGACATCAATTGTCTTGTATATACACATTGTATATACAACACCCTTGTATATAAACATTATCAATACATAGTTTAAATATGCAATTATTGTTTGCCTTACAGCATTATTCAGTCTATGAAATTGAACTGCATTAGGTATCAGTGGGAATTATATAGGTTCTTCCTTATACAATTTTGCTTAAAATCTCAAAATGTCTTCATCTTTACCCTTCAAAACCCCTACCATTTAATTTGCATTACTTGTTCTTGTTAACAAGCCAGTGTTGAGGTTCTCTGATCATTTAATAGCACACTGATCTAGACTTTTTGTAAAACTCTTTCTAAAGAGTCACTCAGCTGCACACTCTGCATACATGCTGAAACACAGAATATACCACTTTTTTTTTCCATTTCTGAAACTGAATGGTACTAATTTATATAATATATAAAATTTTCCTATAGTGAAATGGGTTAGAACTGTTTTCATAAGTTCCATTGAACCATTAAATTAAATTCAGATGTTATTTCATTAATTGATTCAGTGTTGTTTACGATGTCTAATTAAATTTAGCAGAGGTCTCCTTATACAAATAATAATTGTCAGTTTATATCAGATCTAATAGAATTTGGTGTGCAAGTAGACTAAGTCCTGTTATCATCTTGTGATTAAAAGTATGCAGTATGAATTCAGTTGTGGTGCAAACTACATCCTGTGGTGCCTCAGGCACAGCATCACCACCTGGTGATGGAAATTGATGGAAGTTGATAGAGGGGATTGTCCTGCTCTGCTCTGCACTTGTGTGGACTCACCTTGGGCACTGTGTACAGTTTCGGGGGCTACAACATATATTATTTTGGATGTAAAGCTACTAGAGAGGGTCCAAAGGAGTCTACAAAGATGGTGAAGGGCCTTGAGGGGAAGCCATATGATGAGTGCCTGTTCAGTCTGGAGGAGACTGAAAGGAACCCTCATTGCAGTTACAACTTCCTTATGAGGGGCAGAGGAGGGGCAGGCACTGATGTCTGCTCTCAGGTGACCAGTGACAGGACCCCAGAGAATGGCCTGAAACAGAGTCACAGAGGTTTATGTTGCATATCCAAAAAGGTTTCATCTCCCAGAGGGTGATTGGGTACTGGAAAGGGCTCCCCATGGAAGTTGTCACAGCACCAAGCCTGACTGAGTTCAGGAAATGTTTGGACAATGGTCTCAGGCACAAGATGTGACTCTTGGGGCATCCTGCGCAGGGCCAGGCATTGGACTTGATAATCCAACTCAGCATATTCCATGATTCTGTAAATTGACAAATTTGAACACTCTGAGATGTCAAGTTCTCTCATTTGCTCACAATAAAGTATATAGACCTGAGAAACACATGCAATCAAGATTGTTTCTCTTTTCAATTTGTTAAGCCAATCATAGGGGTTTTTAAAATGATGGTTTAATTAAGCTTATAAGAAGTGATGAAGGAGTAGTATCATCTGAGTTGATGTAACAGAATTCTTGGCATTTTCATGATCCCTAATCTGTCTCCCTGAGAATTTTATTATAGACATTATTGTCTGTGGAAACAAACATATTACATTCAGTCCTAATCCCAAATGGCCCAAACATTTCATTAGTAAATCTTGGCTAAGTGTCATATTTTTGCAGCATTAGACTTAGTCTATTCTGGTACAATTCCACTGTTTTTATATTTATTAAAATTTTAAATTGGAATGTTACTAATTTGTATCTTTTTTTTTTCTTTCTCTCTTAAACCTGCACAGTATAACAATATCTCCAGCCTATTCCACAAAACTGGCAAAAAAGGGAAGGGAAGATTTTTCATTTCTAATTCCATCTACTTGGCTATATATATTTTTATAGAGTAAAAATTGTGTATGTAGTTTTGCCAGACAAACATGTATTTCCTAGGTATTTGTACAAATTCACATAGTTAATCATACATACAAATCATACACATCTGTGCATGGAGTCTATATAACATATAACCTTTCTATTTATACAGTTTCAGGTTTCTTGATAGGAATAAAATTAGAACGCCTGTAGGGACCTTCCTGAAGAGAAATTAATCCCAATGCAAATATATGAAATAGCCTAAAATATTTCTTTTTTTCTACAATAAGCTAAAATATATTTTTCTACAAATATTGGTCTTTCCTTAAAGATGTCACAGCTTTGAAAGAAGTCTCAGAAGAAGACTATTCAGACTGGAAAAAAGGAGGCTGGGGGAGACTTTTGGCCTCTATAACTATCTGAAAGGAGGTTGTGGCAAGGTGGAGGCTGGTCTCTTCTCCCAGCTGAAAAGTGACAGAACAAGAGGAAACTTTAAATGTCCATAACTGCAGGGGAAATAGATAGTGTACGGCACTAATTATCCTCACAAATTTGTAAAAAAAATTCTCTGTGTGCAGTGGTATATAAATTCATTTTTTTCTCCTCTAACAATTGTTTCCTTGGCTGTGATTTTAAGAAACCCGTTCTATTAAAATGTGCCGTTGACAGAGCTTGACATACTCTATCACAGAGGAATATATTAGCCTGAAGAACATAATATGCATTTCAAAAGGTGTTGTTTACAAACCTGGATTGTATGCTTGTTGTGGCTGTCTTTCTCTATAGGTTTGTTAGTTAGGACATTTCTCCAATGCTTTTAAGCACAGATTTTGCACTGTACTCTACATACCCTACAGCACTGACTACATTCTCCTGTTTTACTTGTAAAAATTATTTTCATTCCTGAAATACATAAAGCTTTTCACAACATGTTTGCTGGTAATCTGACCTGGCAGGAGACCCTTTCATTCAAGTAGTTAATGTTCAGTCTTTCTATACTTGTTATTTATTGGGCAGCTTTTTTATTATTATCTTTTACTAAAAACTGACAAATATTGTACACATATACAGTGCATCAACATCTACCAATATAAGCTTGCATCAAAAGTTACCTAAGTTATTTTTTAATTTATAAGGAAAATCACACATAATCTTAACATAGAAAAAATATTTCTCTATTTTTGAAATCTATACTGTTGATGGAATGATTCAACAAAAATTTATCATGCTGAATTTGTTTCCATAGAAAATTAATTTGCTACTGCATCCAATATTTTTGTCTTTCAAAAATCTGGATCAGAACTCACTTGAAGGCAGTTTTTAATTGAATCAGCCTGTTATAACAAAAACATTTCATAGTGTGTGAAATATTTTGTGAAAACCAACATTATAATAAAAATACACATATTTGTTTACAAATGCTTTTCTGTATGAATGAGCACAAATCAGAGTGAGCTCTCATAGATGTAAAAAAAGTGTTAGATAATTTGTAACATGTAATATACTTCACAGGATGATGCAAGATATTAGAAAGAGAAATCAGCTGTATTCATTCAAGTCAAAATCTCATTAGATGGTTTTCTGAAGAGGTAAAAATACACATTAAAAGAATAGGAGCAAAATGAGGAGAGGATATCACAGAATAAATCACAGAATAAACTAGGTTGGAAAAGACCTTTGAGATCAGTAAGTCCAACCTGTGACCTTACATTACTTTATCAGCTATAGAAAAGGCAAAACACCTTTCAGTTCTTCAAAAAAGGCAGGAACATAAAATGACCTTCTGGTCACCCCTTATTTGATGCAGCCCAGGATAAGGTTGTTTTTCTGGGTGGCAAATCACATTGCTAGGTCATGTCAAGCTTCACATCCACCAACACCCCTTGGTCCTCCTCAGGGCTGCTCTCGACCCATTTTCTGCCCAGCCTGTACTTGTGCTTGGGATTGACCAGACACAGGTGCAGGATTTTGCACTTGGCCTTGTTGAAATTCATGCATTTTGCATGGTCACAACTCTCAATGCTGTCAAGGTCTCCAGGCATGACAGCCAAAGGGGAGATAATCAATTGTTGATAATGATACTTGTGAAAAATTGATAATTGTACCTGTGAAACATTGGTAACGAAATCTGCCTTCTGCTTCTATTCTTGAAGGCTCATCTCTCAAGTAGACCGTTAACTTTCATTCCCAGACTACCATATGCAGAGCTAGAAATGACCATAGGTTATCAAAACTATCAGGAGGAGAGAACCTTCTAATGCTTAAAGTGTTTATGACTGACATGATTAAATAATAAAGACTGAGCTAAATAAATGAAAGGGTAATCATGATTTCTTGTGGAAAACATATTTTATACTGCTATATAAAGGTCTGAACAGCATAAGGAGGTGGCACATAAAATTTCGTATGCAGAAGATTATTGTCTAAAATAGCCATACAGTACTTATTTGTGATTTTCTGTGCTGAAAGAAGAATAGACTAAGTGAAATAGAAATAAGAAAGCTACAGAAATAGTTTTGAAAACATTTCTTTCTTACACAGTAAGTTGAACAAGCAGCAAATGAGGTCACAAGGGCCACATAATTGAAAATCAGGCTACTGCTGTAAGATAAACAAGGTTAAAGTTGGAAAACATGTAGGATACCATTATTATAATGTCATTAAGTTTGAAATGCTGATGGAGTTCTATAGAGAGGTCAGCAAACACAGAGATATTGCACTGTAAGAAATGCTGACTTGAAAGAAATGTGAAAGAAGTTGAATAAAAGTGGCCAAAATTCAATAATTCATGAAAAATCAAGAGGGGAAAAGGGAGAATCTATTCTTGGTAGGTCACATTAGGAAAAAAAAATAAAGAAGAAAAAGCCATGTAAGCGTAAATAAATGCATAAAGTTAAAAGAGCAGCAAAAACAATGTGGTCAACCCAAAAGTTTAAGTCCCTAAGTTTAAGTGTGTGACTGAGAACTGCATAAGACAGAAAGAAATCTGAGAACAGTTAAAACAGTTCTAGAAGCTTAAAAAACTGAAAAACATCAGACAGAGCAAGAAGAAATTGTAATATATACTTCAAGACATATATAGAAGAAATCTCAATTATTCTTTATAACAGATAAGAAGAAATTGTAGATTCTTTCCAATCACCATAAATATAGAATAATGTTGCTGAAGTCAATACACTTACTCCAGATTTACACTATGTATTAGAAGAATAAAGCTGGTCCTGTCCATTATGTGCAACTGATTACCATTTTAATTAGGGCCAGAGGGATATGAGAAATCACTTTCTATAAAGTTTTTTGCTGATCAACTATCCTCTGTAATTTTCATTGCTAATTTTTCTGCCTAATGGGAAGAGAAGGGGAAAAAAAGGAAAGAAAACAAAAAAAATTAGAATTAAATTGTTCATTGATATTTAGCTTTTTGTCTCTTTGCCTCCATTAATAGTATCCAGTATTTATGTCATAGTCTATTATATGCAAGATAAATAGATTTTTTTTTTTTTTTGCTATCCCTGTATATTTTGGTCATAGGCTGAGATTGAAGTTTTTTATGTTGGTGATCCTAGTATGTGCTGAAACATATTATCTCAAGAAAAAATAAGACTGTGTTTCAAACAAATATTAAAAAAAAACTTAAGTGACAAATACATGGCTAACAGCCTGTCACTCTTTGATATCACTAATGGACCATCACTAAGCATCTGATATGAGAATTGTGGGGGTTTTCTGGTAAGGCTGCACAGGAGAAAAGAAAAAAAAAAGATTTTTCAAGACTGTCACAGGACGTCAGGCCAAATGAGAGGAAAAAAATGGTGGCAAGTTTCTTAAATTAACTTTTCATACTACACTTGTAGTTTTGCTGCTCCCTTGCATCAGAAGGATAATAGACGGATGCACCTATTTAGCCTGATTGACCCCAAGCCCTTCACTGACAATTTATATCAATATCCACTAAAAAGTTGCTATATAAGCTAAATATATGATGACTGTTGCCTGTTTAATCAGCCAAGGAATTTTTAAAATAGAGAAGATGTGAAGGAAATGTTATGGAAATATTGTAGTTGGTCCTAAAACCTTTGAATATAATTTTTTCTCTCCATTACAAAAAAACAAATAAAACAACAAAACTAGTTGTTGCACCAACAGCTATGAAAATCTACTGCTGGTTATAGACAGCATCAGTTGGAGTTTTGCATCCATATTTCTAGTAGCAGGAGAAAAAATGTTATAGGTCATGTCCTGTATTAGTAGGGTTGATCCCTTCTGTGCTGTCAAGTATGTAGGTAGCATAAATTTTCATTTAGATCAAGTCACTCTTATTTGTAGTTCTAGATGATATCAGCTTGTCTGATGAATTTGGATGTAATAAAAATGTTAGAGCCTCTCAAGAGACTACAGATATGTCACGTTACAGATGAAATGACACTTTTAAGAGAGAAGTAGCAATAGTTCTGTTGATGTAATGCAGAGATTTAATAAAGTTGGAAAACCAGGACATGCATCAATGATCTAATGAGATTTGATGGTAAGGTAAACTTGATCACATACTGCATAAAGGAAAGTCAGACAAAACTGTCAGGGAGAGCCTTCTGCCAAGTCATGAAGTTCAGAAAGGACCCCCTTGTGTTCTAATCTCCTTCTCAGAAAGGAGTTTAGGTGCATCTAGATCCAGACTTAGACCAGACTTTGTCAATTGCTTATGTCTAAACAATTTTATGTGCAGAACCAACCCTTTAGTTAAGATTTAAAACTTTAGTACGCTATTAATTGCTTATTGATAATCTGTTGCAGTGAGGAATCTCTCAACCTCGAGTAACTTTAAGAAGTGTTACTCAAGGTGTGCTGACTGCTGCCATGTAAGAAAGTTCAGTAACCCTCAGCCATCCACTGTTTCTAGAGTAAATCAACTGAATTATACTGGTATTTGCATATTTACTGCTGAAGTCAATTTCCTCCAAACTTAGGCAGCACCACTATTAGGTGGACACTTTGCTCAAATTAGCCTTTGACTATTGTGCCTCCCAAAAATCTGCTTTGAGTCTACTGTAGCCATCATGAGCAAATGCCTCTGGCGGTCATCATTTGAGCAGGATTACAGGAAAGAAAGGTTAGATTGGTGTGGGGTAGGCAGGGGAGAGGACAAAGGCAATGGAAATAATCGTAAGTCATTGGGTCTTTATAAGGAATAAACTTTTAGAAAAAAGAGGATAAACAGGAGAACACATTCATGGTTATGGCATCTGTCTTCCCAAGTGAGCTATGTGTGCTGAGGCCCAGCTTCCCAGGACACCTGCCTGTGTGTCGCACTGACCAAAATTCTTTTTTTGCTGAGCTCGGCTACACATAAGGCAGGATATTCTTTTGGTCAGATCAGGTCAGCTGTCCCAGCTATACCCTCTCACAGTTCTTCACCTTCCCTCAGCCTGCTTCCAGGTAATGTGGAAGAATGAGAAATAGAAAAGGCTTTGATGTTGTTCAAACAATGTTCAACAATGAATAAAACATTGACTTTTTATCAATGCTATTTTGGTCCAAAATCTAAAGCGCAGCATCACGCGGACTGCAATGAAAAATGTTAACCCCATTCCAGACAGACCCAGAACAAGTTTTTGCTTTTTTCTATGCTGATCAGAGACTCAGTCAGTGTAATGGTTTCCCCTATATCACAAGCAGGATTCAGTGTTGTGTCTTTTTCTGGGATTGAGTACATGAG
Source organism: Turdus rufiventris (assembly GCA_013186435.1). Lineage (NCBI taxonomy): Eukaryota > Metazoa > Chordata > Aves > Passeriformes > Turdidae > Turdus > Turdus rufiventris. The sequence continues at coordinate 2,463,861 of PYHW01010334.1, forward strand.
GCATATTCTTTTTTTAACAAAGAATACTGTCAATTCAAGACTGAGTCTTTCATGTATTGATCTCTGAGGTTCCTCTTTATTCTCACTGGGAAGAAAACCCAAGCCAAACAAAATCTGCACTAAATCTGTCATTTACCATGGGAAAGTGTGAACACCTATTTTCTTTATTTTCCTTGTCTTTAGTCTGCTTCATGTGTTCATGACTCTACATAAAATGGTTTTACTTCACATTCCACTTTTAATAGTCAACATTTGTTCAAAATACTTAAAGAAATAAGGTTAATGTGAAAAATAAGAGATTATTATAGTATACCAAGTCTGAATTTTTGGTGACTTAGCAATATTAATTTAGCATTGAAAACTCATTACTGAAACATTTATGATAGAAAAATACAAATTTCCATTTCTCTACAACTTAAAAAATTTTCAGATTTCTTTTTCTTCAATTTTTTCTTAATCAACTGGACGTTAGAAATATTTTCATTCTGAAACAAAAAGCTATCAACTAACATTTTTTATAAATCAGAAACTAATTAACTGGGCTCAGCTGGAGACACATGCTAAACTGCTGAGGTCAGAATATGTTTCTCTCTGTCTGGGTTATACTGTTGCATGTTCAAGTTGTTTTTCAGATTATCAGTCTGACAACCAGCCCACGTTAGAACAAGACAGTCTTGTGGGGTTTACAAGCATATACAAATGGGATTACAAGTATACACATTTGGAATATTTTCAGTACTATCACTTAATGTAGTCAGTCTGGCATGATTTCTGTTTTGTCTGTAAAACAAAAACAGAGGCAAATAATGAAATGGCCAAGTTACAAAGAAACATATAATAATTTCACGACCATAAGACGCACCGGACTATAAAGCGCATCCCCTGGGAGCTGGCACATTTTGCAACTTTGTAGATAATATAAGGTGCACCGGAATATAAGGTGCACCATTTTTTTGCTGTGAAGATCCATGCCACATGCAACAAAGTAATGAATTAATAACAGAATCCCGTGATCGTGGAGTTTACTGGTAGGTGCTCAATTTGCAAACATTTTTCACAGATTGGTGTAGCTTTAAATGCAGCCCCAAGTGTCCTCCCCGTGCACGGAGCCCGGCACTCCCACCCACCCCCAGTGCCGGCTGGCAAGGCAGGGATCGGGGCAGCGGCAGTTCGGCGCGGCTCGGGGCCGTGGCCACGGTGGGGGCCGGCGGCACTTTCGGGGCCGGCGCTGCTGTTTACAGGGCTGCAGCAGCGGCGGCGGCTGGTGCTGCTTACGGGTAGTGGCGGCGCTGTTTACGGGGCCGGTAGCGCTGTTTTTGGCACTTTCCCACCGCGCTTTCTCGCCTCTTTTCAGCACTTTCCCATGGTGCTTTCTCGCCTCTTTTCTGTGCTTTCTCGCGGTGCTTTCCCATGGCGCTTTCTTGCCGATTTTTGATGCTTTTCTGTGGCTCTTTCTTGCTGCTTCTCGGCGCTTTCCCACGGCGCTTCTTGGCGCTTCCCCACAGCCATGCTGTTTTCCCCCGCTTCTCCTCGGCCGGTGGCCACGCCGGTTCCCGGTTTCCTCCGCCCAGCGGCCATGGCTCCCACGGTTCCCAACTCCCCCCGCATGGCCGCAGCTCCCGCGGGTCCTCACTCAGCTTGCAGATCGCAAATTTCGGGTTCGCAAATTTCCGAACTTTGCACATCAGATAAGGCGCGCTGGATTATAAGGCGCACTTCCGGGTTCGGGAGGCAAATTTTAGTCAACAGGGTGTGCCTTATAGTTGTGAAATTACTGTAAATCTTTGGACTGTCATTCCATTATACTCTGGAGGATTCCTGATTCCATTCTATGTGTCAGATGACAAGTGACAAAAATGTGACAGCAACCTATTCACTGATTTCCTAATATGCATAATAAATTCCATAATATAGTTCAAAAACTCCAGTGGTCAGAGTTCAGGATACTCAGAAATCACACTTATCAATATGAACTAGTGGAGTGACTTTGTACACTTATTTTGTGTCAGTGAAGGAAATATAATGAATACTTACATCAGGGATCTACCTGCTTTGCCAATCCACAGTGCTGCAAGTATAGAGCCATTTTACAGAACAGTGGTATCCAACACAAGCATTTTAATCTTGCAAAGGCTAAATTGTCAGTGAATGCACCTGTTGAAAAAAAAGTGCATCACAGCATTACATAGTGTCTCATTTATTTGAATCTGACATTCATAAATATCTAGGAAGTACTTAAAGAGTAGAAGCAGAGCTAGGGACAGAAGATTGGTTAAATATTAAACCCAAGTAAAGTAATATTCTCAGTTCTATGTTTACTTTCAGTGAAATTTGAGAACTCCAGGTTAGTTAAAAGTAGAAGCTGTTCAGGATAATCACCTCTCTGCTACATAATTTTCTTCTTTAAATTTTCTTATTTCATGAACTTGTTCTTTTAGCTCAGAATTGCTTTCATGTGGGTTCTAGTTGCTTTGTTCTTAGCTATCAACACTACTAAGATGCAAAGCCAATTAAATCCTAAAATGCAACATCTGGAAAACACATGAATTGGTACTGCAGATTTTTAAAGGGAACATCAATAGAAGAACATCAAATTGAATTATTTTTAAATAATTATTAATAAATATATTATTTCTAATCTTCAACTTCTTTGATATATCTGTTTTCTTTATTTCTTCCTCATTACTTATTTGTTGATTTCCCTTCTCTATGTTACTTTTTATCCTTAGTTTATTTTCCTCTTTTGCCATCTGTTTGTTGTTGTTGTCTTTGTTTCTTTAAAAAGTATTTTATCACCCTGGAAACTCAAGTATTGTTAAGTCTTGGCCAGCTATAATACAATTTTCAACATATTTTGTGCCAATTTCTCTCAACTTACATAAAGAACACCAATTAACAGAGAAGCCTATGCTGCTTGTCTCTTTCTTTTAAGGGTACCCATGCAATGACCCTTAGCAAGAAAATTATGATTATGAGCATATGGTGAAAAAATGGAATGTCTTACTTATTCTAAGCTATTAGTAGATCCTGCTGGATGATCAAGCAATAAATCCATGTAGAATTCATAGTCCTGTAATTGATCTTTTTCATGTGTTTTCAGATAAAACTGCGTAATACTTTCTAACTAAAGGTAAATGAGTAGATAAATTACTAATGTCCTTGATGGAGCACAGCTGGAGAAGATTGTATTCAGGCAATATAACTTATTTTCCCATCTTTCCCCTTTTTCTTTGTATTGCTTATAAGGGTAAAGGGAAAAGAAACACACCTTGGGGAAAGAAAATTATAAGAAATTGCTATGGGTTAGACTATTTTCTATTTCCATCCACTTGACATTGGGGAAAAAAACCCCACCTTTTCTTGTACTAATATTTTCATATTTTATAAAGATGAAAATAGAGTGCATGAAACAACTATACCTCAAAGGATATATAGATAAATCCAAAATTGTTTTTTGACTATTTAATTGATTTGGTTACATTAATATTTCTAGAAAACAAATTGCTCCCTGGACTTCAATGTCCAGTATAATAAATTGATAGCAGTTTCTGGCTTCTCCGGGTATTTAGATTTTATACATGCAGAGTGTTATATGAATGATAAATGCTGGGAAAAAAAAGAATGGTTTGGCACAGTATCATGGAGGATGATTCCTTTTATTCTCTTTGAAACAATTAACATATTTGTAACCTGAGACCTAGAAGAAAAATTCTTCAAAATATTATTGGTGGTGATGCTGATGTACTCTGGGAAGTCTTTACCCACTCAAGTTGTAGATGAACTGCAGAAACAATAAAAATATGGAACAGGCTGTAGGGAGTTCCTACTCAAGTATGTGTACATAAATGCACATAGTCTGAGAGACAGACAGAACAAGCAATAATCAAAGCCTGACTACTTCAGAGCTTTTCAGGGAATATGGGTAAGAAAGACAAGTAGGGAAGTTTCTTTTATGTGAAAGAGCAGTTCAAACAAAGTAAGCTGCCATGTTGGGTATATGAGAGGCAGGTGAGAGCTTGTGAACCAGTATCAGACAAGATGCCAGGGAAGGATCTCAGGAAAACTGAGCTGTAAAAATCATGACTGTGACGTGCAGCTCCTGGATACTGTTAAACATCAAACCTGATATGTCTGAAATCTGAGTGTAATGACAGGAAGATATTCTCATTGCTGTCTACCAAACAAATAAAACATCCTATCAAGCCAAGCAAGCACTGAAATAGATGGGTTTCTGGCTTCTTATTACCCACTTAGTAGTTCCTGTATCAGGCTCCAGTTTTGTGCAGACTGGGTTCAGCTCACTACAATTAGAGACAATCCTGACCTCAACAGCACTGGCTGCCTGGTACTTGAGGACAAGTGAGAACCTACTCCAACCTATCCACTTTCTTGTTCATTTTTTCTGCTTCATTTCTAATGCAAGAAAATTGTTCTCAGCCAAAGCCCTTACTGAAGTTAAGCAGAATATGCTTCTGTGGTATTCTGTGTGTATTCTGTATGAATGTATTTTCTATTTTCTTCTTCTGGATCCATGCATTTTATTCATTACTTGCCTCCCCTTCTGCAAACAGTTAATATTGTCCAACTCTGATTCTGAAAAAAATTCTTTATCTGAGAGAAATACAGCAGTAGATCCAAACTTCACTAATTTGTACCAGTGGTTTCCAGTTCTCCAACAATTAAATTTCCCCCCAAGGAGATGAAAAATTTCTGACAATATACAGTAAAACTAAAATATGAGGACTATAGGATCATGGAGATGAGATATGACATAGTGAAGAATACACACCGCCTCTTACTAAGCTTTTGTTACTCTTTCCATCAGTTCCTACTAAAATTCCATGAAAGAAAAGTAATCTATTTAATATGAAACTTTTTAAAGCATTTTTTTAAGCAGATATTACAGCTGTTGTAAATCGTGATACCTCTTTTCATTTAAACTAAGGTTCCAGATATACATTTGTAAAGCTGACCTCTCTAGATAAGTTACTGCATTTGAAAATATAGAGAAAGCTGCGATTTTACTTAAGCAGAAAACATATGCAAGAAGCATATGCAAGAAGCTACATATGCAAGTAGCAGGCTTGAACTCTTCAGAATATAGCAAAACAGAAAGAAAAATGGGAAGACTGTTGAAATGCTTACAGCTGCTTAACTGAGGCTATTAGTTATCAGATGATCTCATGGTGTATATGCTTTTCTTTTTTTTTTTTTTTTTCTAATTTTCACAAGGTTATCCTTGCTAATATTGTACACCAGTGAATTTGACATGATTCAATTTTCAAAACAGTTAAAATTGACTCAATGACCTTAAAGGCATTTTCCAAGCAAAAGAATTCTGTGATTGACTACCCTTAAATTATAGATATGTATCAAAATCATAGTAGTATGCTAAATTAAAAATATCGTGTTTTGTCCTACAGAACATAGATTTTAAAATAAAGTTTATACTAATCATTTTTTTATTTGAAATTTTTTTTTCAACAATGTCACTTTGCTCAAGAAAGCCAAGGATGTATATTTTCATTTCTTATATTTAATCCTCACATGTTAGCTTTCACCTGTCCAAGATCATAAATTCACCTAATGTATTGCTTCTTCACTAAATACCTACCATTAATTGAAACCATTAAAGAATGTTTTCCTCCTCTCAAAATATGCTGAATCATCAAATTTATTGATAAGTACTTCAGATTAGGATAAAATATTTGCACTTTTATCAAAATTCATTTTAGTGCATGGTTCTGTTGTTTGGCATGTGTTTTTTTCTGCTAATATAAATTTTTGAGAAAATCTGTACATTTCAGCTTAGGCAGATATTTTTGTACAAATCTGTGTCAGAATCAGAAAAATCCTATGTACTGAATATCTGATTTTTGGCAATTACACAGTAATCTGTCAATTTTAAAAGGCTTTGGTAAGTTTTATAAATTTGAGGATCACATTTATAAATTTTTCTCTAAAGAAACAAAAGCAAAACCAGCCATCCAACCAAACCAAACCAAAGTAAAACCAAGAAATTCCAATTGCATTATTTTTCTCATTTACTTTACAGAATGTTTTCAAGAACCTGGAAGATCTGAGGATAAGATAATGGGAGCAGTTTCCAAAAAGAAGGATGAGACATGTATGTAATTTATGCTATGTCTGAATAGCAGTTATCAAAGGAAATACATATTTTTCACTTCAGATATGAGAAGTCCACTGACTCAAAGCTACATATAAACTTATTGTCTGCTGAAATAGCTATTTATAGATTCAGCTCTTGTGTTGGTTTTGTTCATGTGTCTGAATTACTCCATATGGCATCTCAAGACCTCTTGAAGAATTCATATGCTACTTGCTTTGTAGAGAGAACAATGACACAGTCACCATTATTTGCCTATTCATTCTAATGTGAAGTCAGTAGTACCTCTAGTACAGAAACTCGTTAAAAGTTTTGGATGTTTCTTGTAATTTCAAAACAGCTGTATCAGCAAAAAATAACAAAAATCATCCTTCAACTATTTTGCTGTATTTCTGCTTCTTGTTCCAAGTCATGATCAGGTTGCAGTTAAATCACTTGTCAGCATTTGGAATTTTGGCAAAGAAATATCACTTAAATGCTTTCAGGCTTCATTGTGCTCTGTCATTAAAAAAATATAGAATTCAGATATTAGATCATATAGTCACCTCACGTTAAGAGTATGTATTTCAAAATAGCTAAGAAATAGTTGCTACATATAGACATAACAGCAAACAAACAATTGCAACAAAAAAGTTACTGAAATTCACTATTTATATGTAGGTCCCAAAAGGGAGAGGAAAGTATGGCAATAAAAAAAGTAAAACCAAAATATGGCAGTTTTTTCCTTTAATTTTCTAACTTCCAAAATTCTAAAATCTAGATCACAACACTGCGAGTTCTGTTTTTGGTAAATCTCTCTTATTTATGTATGGTTAATTATTTTAATGACTTTTTTCTTCATCACTATCAAATATTATTAAATGGTAGATTTTATTATCTTTCAGACTCCAGATTTTCAAAACCAATACTTTAATTGAGCTTTGACTTTTACTTTGCAAAATCACAAATAGCAAGTCAATCAGGACATTTATTTGGTGCTTACTCCTTTCAGAGCTGCCACTATATATGCAAAGTTCACTGCAATGAAAAGGAAACAGAATTAGACTGTGCATTCTTACTCTTGTGAAGTGACATTATATTTGGTAAAATAAAAACTATTTAGTCCTTAAAGTTGCATGCTGGCAAGAGGCCAGGAAAAATCTTTCCGTCGGAGGTTACCTGGTAAACTCTTTTGTATCTGCATGTGGGATGCCCTTGTTGCCCTTTTCCCTTGCTGGAAACACATTATGTATTACAAGTTGTTATTGTAAGGAGCAACTCTGTAATTTTATCCATCCCTTTATCTTTTTCCATTTGTTCATTTCATCACTTGGAGTAAAGTGGAATCTGTCATAGAGTGTCTTATATGTCTCTACGTGTTCTTGATCTCATTCTGTCTACCTGATTCACCCAAGACGTGACAGCATGAAAATAAAATATTAGGTTACAAGTGGTCAATAAATGCCTGAGGAAGGGGAGCTCCTTTTAGTTGTGCCACAAGAGTGTGAACAAAAATATATAATGTCACATTCATTAAATAAGCATAAAGCTAAAAAAAAATGCTAAAAGATGCAAACCACCACAAACTTTATTTTTACTCAAAAATCTTATGAGAACTGAACAATTTAATGTATTTCTACATCCATATGGAAACTTTAGTGTTAGAAACAAAACTAAGGAGTTTAGTAAGAGATATTTCATTAAACACAATGGAAGAGAGAACTCTAGAAATGAATAGCACAAATCTAAGGATGCTCCTACTTGGCACATTTTTTTTCCTAGGACACTTATTAAACTGACCACTCATAATGGGAACATGAATGTGTAGACATACATAAGAAAAAAATTAGTTGGAAATTACTGTGAGATCCCAGGCATGTGCCTCTGATTCCCCAAGTTCCTGTGGTGTCTCCATACGTCAGATCTCAAAAGAATCATTTGCAGACTCAGATTCTGAGCTTCTGTTCAGTAAAAGAGGAGAATAGCTAAGGAAAACACACCTCTCAATTTAATATTTGGTCATATATATGAAGATAAATGGTATTTTTTTTAGGAAATCAGATTTTTTTAAGGAGAAGCAAATAGCTTCTCTATTAGGGGTTTCTGGAAACAACATCTTTTTTATTGCAGTGACAAAAAGGGCAAAATTGGTTAGTCAGAATAGCTAGAGAGTCCAATGTACTGCATATCCTTAGTGAAAACTGCCTGAAATAGTGTCATGTAACAAAGCACTTATAAAAACCCAGCAAAATATTTTTAAATATTAGAGACATCCATAGAACAATATGTGATGAACACTTGATAGTTACATTGACAACTCAAACAGAACAAAAATGCATTGAAAAAGGTAATAAGTCAGTAAAGAAATAATATGTACTTTTACCACAGAGCATATTGATAATTGATCTCAGGCACGAAGTTCTTCTGGCATTAAAACTACATAACTAAAAAAGCCCTGGAAACCTTTCAGAGAATCAAAGAATTGCTGAGAATGAGAATGGGAAGGATCTCTGTAAACCGTGTTGTCCAACTACCTTTTTGATGCAGAACTGGCTAAAGTGCATTGTGCAGGGTTGGTGCTGGTTGTGTTTTGAGTACTCCAAGAACAGAAACCTCACAGACCCCCTGGGCAGCCTGTTTCAAACACTCTTACAGTAATTTTTTTTATTTTTTTCTTCTTATGCTCGAGTAGAATGTTCTGCATTTTTGTTTGAGCTCATTGGAAAATATAAGAAAGTTATTAAGCTGTTAGAGAGTGTCCAGAGGAGAGCTATGAAGGTGATGAAGTTTGAGGGGAAGCAGTATGAGGAGTGGATGAGGTCACTTAATCTTTTCAGTCTGGAGAGAAGGAGGCTGAGGCAAGACTTCATTGAAGTCTATAAATTCCTTATGAAGGGAAAAGGAGGGCCAGGCACTGCTCTCCTCGGTGGGCAGCAATAGGACCTGAGGGAATGGCATCAAGTTGTGTCAGGTGGGGCTGGGTTGCATATCAGAAAAGCATTCAGAGGGTGGTTGGCACAGGGTTGATACAGAGTTGTCACAGCAGCAGGTGTCTCTGAGTTCATAAAGCATTTGGACAATGCTCTCAGGCACATGATGTGAATCTTGGGGATGAGCTGTGCAGGCCTGGGAGCTGGACTAAATGATCCTTGTGAGTCCCTGTCATCTCAGCATATTCTGTGATTCTGTGATTCTATGATTCTATGATTCTGAGGTTCTGAGTAGTTTATGAAAGTCAATCATTTTGATTCCAAAAGTAAAAGAATATTACCTTCACCTCTTGATTGCTCCTACAGTAATTGTAAGATTGTCTTAGTAGTTTTTATGTGATCGTTCTGAATGAGTTCTAGTAGAAGACATGTCAGGCTAACTTCAGTCTTAATCTAACCAACATTTATCATTATAAGACAGGTTTTTACTGATCATAATTTTGGAAATATTTGGCATTTGAGAAAAATTAATCTATCATAAATGTACATGTTAATAATTTATTGCAAATAGCAATAAAAATAATTTTCTAGAACAAAGGGAAAAATACAGAATCTTCAGAATATGGAAAAAAATTTGGACATTTTCTCTATGTAAAGCTCTAGTTTTGGCCTGTTGCTACTTTAACTCCTGTGCAGTGTCCTTTATATAAAATCACCTTTGCTGTCCTTCAGAAAATGTACACAATTTAGTAAAAGAAGTGATTCTTTGGAAAGCTGTAATGAATATATATCACCTCAGGACAGATTTCCTAGATGTTAGAAATTATTATGTCTGAGTCTTATCCAAGTGAATTTTTCAAGGCTTTTATTTCAGAACAAAGTGTGAAAATACCTTATTCAAAGAACCACTGAACTGGGTTCTTCTGGGAAGTAATACAAGTATTTGCATAAATATGCATCTAGTGAATATACACGTACTGGAAATTAATTTCCTGATTTTTAAGACATTTATGCATGACCTTAAAATATCCTTTGTAGTATAAATTTTCAAGGTGTATGTCTAGAACAACTCTATAGAAAACCTGTCCCTTGCTGATAGTCAGCTTTCTCAGTCATTTTATTTGGTCTCAAAATACAGTCAGGCTACTTTTTTCAACTTACTTAACAGACTTTAAGACTTTTGTGTTTTGATCCCTTCAGATGACTCAAACTGCTGATGATTGCAATTTATGCTCTGTTCAACTGTGAAGGAGTATGATGCTGAACTTTGCTAAATTCACTAAGATTTTCATGTCTGGTTGCATGTACTTTATTTAATGCAGCTGAATTCTTACTTTAGAATTTCCCTTAAAGTGAGAAAGCAAAAAACATTGTAATTTGACCTTCCATATTTAATCTGTTTAAATTCTGCAAGAAAGTGATTTTGTATCAGATTAAAATTTATGTTGAAAAAAAGGCATATGTAAATAGCAAAACCTACAACATCTGCTGAACTTCATAACAGGTTGTCTAATCTAGAAGATGTTGAAAAGAAATATAAATTTAGATATGAACTACTCCTTGATGTTTGTAGTTAGCTTAAAAGTATTTGTTCCATATACAAGCACAACACTGCACTGTGAATTGTGATCTCACTTTAACTGTAAGAGAGGGAAAGGAGGAAGGGAAGAAAAAAAGAGAGTGAATGAAGGACAAAAACAAGGAATGAGGGATGGAGGGAAAAGGGGAAGGAAAGAGAAAAAAAGGGAAGAAGAAAGAACAAGAAATACTGTAGCCTCTCTATCAAAGATTTTACGACACTTTCATTATTAACACTAATGCTACATCTGATAAACAATTTTAAAAATATCATATTTATGATCCTTCATCTTTATACACTAAGCAAAATACTTTCATTATGAATCAAGGACTGCTCGTTGGAGAGTATTAGGCCTCATACAAAGCACTCATGGAATATTTCAAGCATGTAGGCATCACGTTTTGCAAAACACCTGTTAAAATCTTGGGAAAAAACATATTAAATTCTCAGATTGATAGTTATTTCTAAGATTATAGGGACAGAAAAAGAAGGAGTAAACCTGTTACTAAGTACCTCACAAACTCAATCCTACTAAAGTTGCAGCTGAACACTCTTGCTTAAATGTCACAAGAAAAGACGTATTTGGGTTGGTTTTTGTTGGTGGTTTTGATTTTTAGTGGTTTTTTGTTTGTTTTTTTGGGAGAAGTTTTAAATAGCTAAAATTAAAAGTTTGAAATATTTTAGTTATCTTTACTTCCAATTTTTAATGGAGATTTCCTCAACAGGCCACAATCTTGCATGCAAACAGAATTGCAAGGTATGAGAGACTGAGATTTATTTAATGCTTTTATGAATCAATGGTAAAGCCTTTTTTTATCGCACTGGGGCTTTGGGTTTGAAGTGTCTTAGGATAAGGATTCTTTTTGTTTTTTTCGTTCTAAACCAGAGCAAACTATAGGTCATAAATAAACACTAATAGACATTGAAAAGCATTTTTTAAAAGAGAACTTTAAATAAATGTATGTCAGAAATCAAAACCAATCAGTGTCTTTCATTAATCTACTTTTTTAGCATGTGTCTAGAGCACTCAGCATGGAAGGTAGAGATAAATTACTTGAGGGCTTTTGATTAAGGAGTTTTGATAAGGACATTAGAAAGCTATAAATCCCCTAAGCTCATTATATTTGCTTGCAAAGCTGAGCAATTCTGGTGAATGTGGTTTTGTAAATATGTGTCTCTGAATTACACCAGGGATCCTTTGCTTAAGTTCCAGATATTTAATCTTTCTGAATTTTCATTTCAGCCCTGGAGCTCTTCCCAATCTAATGATAAAATCTGTATTATCTAACAGTTTTCATTTCCCACCTTTATATATATATATTTTTTTTTTTTTTAATAAGATATTCTTTGGTTTATTTTTCTGAGTCAGAATTATAAACTCATATCTATTTATTTTCAGCTTTTTAATGGGATTTTACAGGAGGAAATACAGTTCTCTGTATATCTTCAAGGGCAATTCTACATCCTCTTGAAATCAACAACCTTTTTCCTTACAAGAATAACTTTGTCTCTGATTAGACCATTTGAGTTCCAAAGGTGCTGTAGCTACAACTTTACTTGAGTATGGAATTGTCACTGAATTCTGTATTGTAAGGTTAGATGACACAATGCTCTGTGTGTAAGAATGAATGTCTCCTAATTTTTTTATTTTTTTTTAATATAGCCTAAAGGGTTTGCCTTTTAAGAGGCAGAAAATACATTAAGGAAAAAACCCACTGAGCTGTAGGGCCAACTAACATTTTTATCTTTTGTTTTCATTGTTCACTGTAGCCCATCAATTGTGTTTACTCAAAGGTTAAAAACGTTTGTGACTTCAGGCTGCCTATAACCTCATGCAGGCAACATTAATCAGACACACAAGCTTGAAAAAACCCTGAGATTTTTATAGTTATCAGACTATCATTCTATGATCTCTCAATATGTTACATAGCGTGTATAAATACCTGAAGGGGCACAGATTTTCTTAGCAGGAAAAGAACTTATCTGTTCTTTAAATGTAGGTGGCTTTCAGAGGTACTATGTTTTGCCCTTGATGCTAAATATATATCTTAACATTTTTTTCTTCTCTCTTGGTAGTCTACTGCTAAGGGTAATCAATGTGACAAAAGCTGTTTTAATAAAACAAAGGGATTTGCATCTGCAAAGGTGTTGATTAAGAGTTAGTGAGTAAAAGTCATTTACCGTCTCCAGTAATTGACTAATTTAGAAACCTATATATGCTAAAACTGTTAGTTAAATTAATGGAAAGAATAGAAAACATCACTGCTATGTTTACATTCAGAAATTTGGTCAATAAGTCTGCTTTCTTAAAATTCTTAAATTCTTGTAGCTCAGATAAATATGCCCCAATCTTTGAAGCAGTCTTTCTTGGGTGAATAAAGTTCAGACGTCTTCCCTGAAACCAACCCTTCATGGAGAAGTTGATGGTAAACTTCCTCAACATTATTTTCTGCAGTTTTGTTTTACCTTTTTGAAAGATCCTCATGAGTTCAACCACAGGTTCATAAACCAACAGATTTTAAGCTAGGAGAAATTCTAAGTCTTCTAGTCTGACCTCTATATAACAGGCCTTGGCATTTCAAGTTAC
>PYHW01010334.1:2477372-2492919 GCA_013186435.1 Turdus rufiventris
AAAAAAAAAAGAAAATAGTCCAAAATCCTCTTTTGTTTTGACACTTTTATTAATTTTATGATGATTGAAAATAACAATGTGCATGGTATTAATAATGTTTCTACAACCGCAGGTAGGGATCCTCTTTAGGATATCCCCATGAAGGAATTGTCTTTGTTGTTATAGGACCACTGGCAGGTTCAGTGGTGCTGCTCTGGGACTAAGGAAATGTTAAGGAGATGTTTACTATTTTAGTATTAATAAAGGCCATGTTGTTAGTCATATCAACTCCAGATGAAGTTGTGTTTAGGGATATATCTAGATATTAAATTTATTTGTGCCATAATTTTTTTTTGTCACTAACAATTTTCTCTCTTTTCTTTTGATTGTTTCACAGGTTTTCTTTTCTTTTATAGCTGAAATATGTATTAAAAGTGCTTCTTAAAACTTGATTCAAGGAATATAAGCTAGGGGAGGTCAAGCACACATGAATTTTATTTCAAAAGTGTCACATATGCGTTGCTTATTTTATGGAGAAGAAATTCTTTTCTCTTTGTCTTCTGATGCATTTCAATATTACAACAAAACATATCTTAATCTCCAGGGAAAAAAATCTCCAGACATTGTATGTCTGAAAGGATTCAGAAGAGAAATAGACATTTAAAATTGATTCACATCATTTATTATTTTATCTACCAGAAAAGGCATCAGAAATGTCATTCACCATGTAAGAGCTGCTCTTTGATGGTTTTATTAATTTGAGAGTAACAAGCCATATTTTTATATATTTTCAATGGAAAATACTTCATTCTCTCTGGGTGGGGAGGAAAAGGTAGCAAATAATAGGAATAATTTAGACAGTGATTCCAAGAGATACAAAAAGTCTTTTTGTAATTTTGTTTAACATCATTAAAAAATTCCAACCTTATTTTTGCATCTTTTACCTACATTAGCAATAATAAGAATATATTCATTCTTAGAACTAAAGTATCAGAAATACATGTATGGCAATTTTTAAAATGATAATCAATATAGTAACTTTATTGAACAGAGCTGGTCATGCATAAAAGGACAGTTTATAAACTGTAAGTATTATAAACTGAATTGCTTTTCACATTGATGCTACTATTAAAAGCCTTTGCAGAAATGCCATTTAATGATACAATCTTTTCAACTGCATACATTCAAATATTTTTAACAAAATTAAACTTCTTCTTTGAAAGAATGTAAATTAATTTTAAAAAAACCAAAAAAACCAACACAAATCTGTTTTGATCTTCATTGCCTCAAACTGTAGGCCTTTTGGACAAAAGTAATGACTCAAGTAATGCTAACATTTCAGACAGATTTATTTGGGATCAAAGGTTGTCCCTAAACCAAGAGTTAAATAATTCAAATTAATTATTAGTGAAGGAACACATGGGATGATATGAACAAATTTTATTTTAGTTTCACAATTTTACTGTCAGGAAGAATTTTAAATCTCTGCAAGCATGTGCAAAATGCTTATTTTTATTCATTAATTGACCATTTACAAGTATACCACTTTTATCCTTTTTATAAAGTTTAGGTTTATAATGTTTATAACGTTCATAAAAGAGAAGGTAATTAAGATTAGAGTTTAATTCCTATTTGTTGATATTCAGTCCGTGTATTTCATATTGTGTATTTTTCCTATTTATACTTCCTGCTACTGGTATGACTTGCTGGTTGTATTGCAGCTGGACTGCAGGTTTGTTTATTCTACCACAGCTGCTTTTATAAAACTAGCATATCATACTTTACATGCATGGATAATAGTATCTGTGATCTATGCTTGCTGATTTTTTTAAACAATTAATTCCCAAATGTCTTATCAAAGATATTCTTTTAAGAACTAAGTTATACTACAGTGGCGCGACATAAGAAATTTGATTTAATTACCCTGCTTCTGAAAAAAAATTAATTTAGTGATACTAAGTAGTTTAAGGGATTAATATTAGCTATGCATTATATATTTCTGAATTTAAATGTGTCTCATATCACAGAAAGACAGAAGCTAATGATTGAATGTAATTTGGTGACCTATCTGAAATACAAATTGCAATATTTAGTAAAGATAGTGATACAGCTCCCTGTGGCAATTGAATGCTTCAGAACTTTAATTTTTTTTTTTTACCATGCATATACCTAAGAACTCATACACATTACTGGTGAAGAATTGACAATTAACTGTGTCTAAAAGAAGTATTTGAAATTTAGGCATAAAATTTCAATGCAGAGGCCAAGAGTTAAATTTGTTTAGACTAATAAAAGCATGAGACTTAAGCTGAATTCATCTACAGTGTCTTATCTCAGTGCTTCCACCATTCTTATATCTGTAGAAGTGCTGTCTTCAATGACGAATTACTCTATTGAGTTTATCAATAAGGGCAAATTTACAGAGAGAATAACAGTTTTTAAAATCTTTTTAAATCTTCTTAGTCCTTTAAATTATGAGTCCAACAGGGCTCCAGAGAAGGTGTCCAGGAGAAAATTATTTAAAGCTGGGGGTTTTAATTTTTAGGCATAATATCCTCATAACATAGGATTTAATGGTTCATAAATACTATGATGTCACCATTTACTAAAGCAGAAATAATTAATACCATTCAGAAACAGGGAGGACCATGACCAAAATGCTATCCATTAGATATTGCATGCTATGCAGTAATATCCTTATAAAACCCAGAAAAGCCTATGCCTTGTGAGACAGCTAAGACTTGGAACTTTTAATGGTAGCCTCAGCTGCATAGTACTTTTAAAATATCAAGCTAATTATATGTCTAAATATCAGCTTTCACACAGAGCTTTCGAATTAAAAAAAAAAAAAACAAAAAAAAAAAAAAAAACCAAAAAAACCTGGACCTGATTTATAAATTTTAACAATAATCTTAAAAAGAAATAAGTCTTCCTACTGGAAAGACTTATCTCAAGTTCAGAAGTTTTTTGAAGATGTACAACCAGACCTTTCTCCATTTAAAGGCTATTAATGTGTCGGTTGTGAAATCTATTCACTATTGAAAATGTCAGTGCATCATTTCACTACTCAGAAGTAAAAGCTCTTTGTAAGGCTTTCCTATTATACTGAGTATTATTCATTCCAAATAACAGGGGAAGTGGGCATTAAATTGTATTATCCAGTTCAAAGTAATTGTTACAGAGGAAATAAAAAGCCATAGGAACATAGGAATTGCAATAATGGATCAGACCAGTAGTTTATCTAGCCAAATATCTTAACTTTGACAGAGACTAAGATAGAAAAAGATGCTTTTTAGCAGATGATTATTGAACAATGCTGCCCACAGGAGAAATTTAATGCCTTTTTCATTCAAGTCTAGCATATACTTAAAGTTATTTATTACAATAAAATAAAAGAAATATCAAACCTCTTTCCCTGTCTTTATCAAAAGAAATGTAAGAGGATTTTTAATAGCTTTTATATATATAGCCCTCATTACTATTTCATATGGATATTATTCTAATATGCAGAGATTACTGTCTGGATTATGATCACATCTCATGATACATTTCTCCATATTTTATGGTCTAATTTTTAATTTCCATCTTCTTTTGCAATACTTTACAATCTATCACTGCTAAGAAGATTTTAGGTGTATTATTAGGTGCTTCATGGTGTTACTTAAATCGGAAAATATTTTTCTTCCTTGGTATTTTCTAACTAAACAGGAATGTGATTTGAATCAGTATTTTCTGGAAAAATACTAAATTCTCTTCCTCACTGAATACAGGACACAAGAGCATAGAGGTTGTCTCTCATATAGAGGTTGTACATTGTATAGAGATGAGAAAAATCCAATCTAAATTATGGACTCAAGAGCTGGGAAAGGGTTCTTACTGGAGGAAATGAAATGGTTTATATGTAGATATATGACAAGGCTGTCACATGGAACAACCAGCCTATTCAAAGCACAGCTGGGTACCTAGAAACTGGAGACATCTTAAGGTAACACCAATAAGTGTGAAGGCATGGATGTGTAATGGTAACTTATCACCTAAAAAGGTGAAAAGTAGTCTGGAAAAAGTTGAAAATATCCTCAGAAAGCAAGAATTGCTATCTGTCACTAGTTATTCTAACTGTAAGAACAGGAAATTAAACTGGAAAAATAAGAATTGGTGTAAAAAACCCAGAAAAAAATCTGTCATAATCTAATGTTAAAAAATAGAAATTAACAGTAGCAAATGGTTGCTGTCCTATAACTCCTTATTTCTCTATAATATTTTTTTTCCATCCAAAATGGAGCCTTCAACTGAAAACTCCCCATTCTCCCTATGTTTCCTAATTCAATTTATGTTCTTGGCACAGTGATGAAATCCTGTCCAACACAGAGCAAAATAAGAAGGATTAATGTGGTTTAAAACATCTATAAGTATATGTACAAAGTACAAAATTGCAGACAGTTTCCATTCACTTGACATTTGATATAGAATAGACTTTATGCAGAAATTTGAACACCTCTTATCTATCCTAGTTTTGTAGTCATGCCAATGTTCAAAAAATTAAATTATGTGAGATACTTCATCAGTGACAGATAAAAAGAGAGAAACACATCTGAAACTGGTCTTTGTGACTTTAATTCTATTTAACAAGACTTCTTAATGTGCTCATGCTGACATATAGACACTTCTTCAAAAAATGCTTTCCTTTAATATGTCTATAAATAAAATTTCCTGTAAGCTGTACTTGAAGATGTAGATAAAATCAGATCAATTTTAATTTTTTTTAAAGAAAAGACTACAAAGTTTGAGGCTTGATGCACAAGAAAATGGCATACTTCTGTCTTCTGTACAGATGGATATATATATTATATGAATGGTGTATAAATTTTCCAAGAAAAAAGGCAAAATTATATCATGTTAGAAAAACAGTATTTTAAAAATAGTAATTTATAATGTACAGTAATTTCACAATTATAAGCCGCACCATTTTGACTAAAATTTTGGTCCAAACCCAAAGTGAGGCTTATAATCAGGTGCAGCTTATATATGGACGAGGAATGAAAAGTTGCTGTTTTAGTTTGGAGGACAGGTGTCTACTAAGAAAGGCAGGAGCTTCTCTTTGAAATGGATAATGTAAACCCCCTCCCTCCAAATTATTATAATTTTGAAATTAAGGGACTTTCAGGCAAAGATAAAGGAATTAGGAATAACAGTTCTTTTCTAGGGAAATTAAAACAGAAATTCAGTACTACAAAGAAGCAAACTCCAAACCCTGACAAAGAGTACAACCTGACACCCTGTCAGGCAGGGTGTTGGTAGCAGTCCCATTAAATGATGGTTGCAGTCCTCTTGCAGTGACAGATGTGATTCAGTTGAAGCAGTGCTCCTGTAGAAGGTGCAGTTTCCCTCTAAAGGTCCAGTGGTGATGTGGAGAAATCTGGTTTTCCTCTGGAATCCAGTGGAAAAAGGAGCTACCTTAGTGTCCCAAAACCTCTGTTTTTATTTTGTTAAGAAATGTTGGGCGCTTCCCCCTGGCTGGAGCAACTTCCAATGGGATGCAGTAATTTTATCAGCCCCACAGTGGGACTCAATGGGCCATTAGCAGAAAATGATTTGCTGGAAGAAGGATGGGTTGTGAAAAGATAAAGAAAAATGCCCTGCCTGATTTCAATGGATGGCCCATCAGCAGAATAAGGAGATAAGGATCACTGCCCCATGCTCAACAGATGGTGATAGAATAGATACCTTTTATCACACTCTGTATAGTAACATGTGGATTATAATCAGGTGCGGCTTATAATCGTGAAATTACTGTACCTAAAAATATTGCCAGATTAATCAGTGCTCTCAAAAATACATTCTGAAAAAATGGTTGACTGCTTTAGACTGTCCTTTTCCTGCAGTTATACTTCTTTCATACATTTGACAGTAAAAGTGAATAAAGTAAGTTAGACCACTAAAGGTGGTAACATTAGAATTATCATCATAATCTTCTGGAAAAATACCCCAGCTTTTCAATGCATTCCTAGTATTTAGGTCATTTAGACCTAAATGGGATCTAGAGAAGTTTTGTCCTCAGATCACAAAGAGTTAACACTTGCTTGTTTCTCAGCTCTTGCAAGAGTTTGCCTTCATTTGGGCGGTCAATTTTCTTTTTTTTTTTTTTTTTTAATCCTGACTTTGGGAAAAATTACAAAGAAATAAGGAATAAAGCTTTGAATATACAATCTACATGTTTCTCTTCTGGTTCTTCTTTACCTCATTCATAAATGCTTTTGACTGGAAAGTATCAAAAATTCCACAAAATGACAGAGAGGCATAATTGTGACAACAATGATGAAAAACACATAAGGATCCTTTTTAATGTTCATAATTAGACTATCTGAAACACAGAGTGAAAATCCATGAATGTGTGATTGCTATCTATGATCATTTACATTAAAAACTCAAAAAATAAAGATAGTTTGTAGCATGTTTGAGTTTTAGAAAAATTGTTATAAGCAGACTAAGTGTAACAATAACTACCCTTGAATGATCACTAGTTGTCCAGAAAATTAGGTTGTGTATGCAAGAGTAAGTGTACATCATTTTCAATAAAAAACATGTAGTCAAAATGTACTGCCCCACATATCTTTAAATATGCAAAGGATAATCTTAGCAAAAGTTACATGGAAGCAGATACCAGAAGACTAAGCAATGACAAGAAAACTGGGGCATTCAGTTTCTAACCATATTTCATTTCTTTTTTTAAATGCAACAGGGAAGAAGAGGGAAGAAAAAATAACAAAAAAAAAANCCCCCCCCCAAAAAAACCCCACAAACCACAAAAACAAACAAATACCTGTAAAAGAAAATACACATGGCCACTAAATGAGGAAAATTGAAGGCAAAATCAAAGAGCTGTTCATTTTTCAGGATGGTTAATAAGTGTTCTGTCCAAAGTTTTAAGATGGAAGTAACATCTTAGAATGCTCCTCAAACCAAAACATTTCTGTTAGTTTTCCTTCACAACTGTTATATTAGAAGTTTTTTCACGGAAGTGACCTGGAATTCAGGATAAATAATACCTTTGAATTCAATAGAAATTTTATATTTTGCATCACTGAGAAGAGAATCTTGGGCCATAGGTAAGGTAACTATTCTTATGAATCCTCTGTAAAAAATAGTGATCAATATAAATAAACTTGTTGGTAATATTACTAATCTTTTTCTCCTACCTGATTAAAATATTTCCCCTGATCCATTTTTTATAAACCTCTGGCCACCTTATTCAACATTCATTTTTCCAGTATTAGGATTTTGACTACACCTTTTCAGTTCTTGTTCAACTGTGAATAGCTCATTGCAATAAATGTTGTAGCTTCAAGCAGAAGACATTAAAAACATGACAATAAAACTGTGACTCAACATCTATCATTCCATTTATATTCATTGCAGTTTTTATGACACTATGTGTTGCGTATCACTTTGCTTCTTTATAGATCATTAGGATATTTTATACTTTTTTCTATTTTGTTATATATTCCACAGTAGTCCAGGAAGGTCTAGCTAGTCTTCAGTAGGCTTACCTTTCTGCTTCTAGAAATTATTGATTAAGTATCTAATGGAGGAAAAAGTTAAAATAAACATTAAAAAAGCATTCAGGATAAAATTATGCAATTCCACACGTCATTCTAATCATACTCTTGTTATTAAGAGGAGGTACTGCTGCCAAAACCATTTCCTTTTGGCTGTACAGTTCAATATATAGGGAAAAAAAGTAGGTAATTGAAAAAATTAAATATTAAAATGAGGAATACAAGAATGAGAGCTGGAAACAAAAGCATTGGGATATAAGAACATTCTCACATAAGGAACATGGAAGAAGGATTTTTTCTTAGCAAAGAAAGACAAAAAAAGTGTATTATACACTTATATAAAATAATAAATGCTGTAGAAATAAATGTAACTGGGAATTTTAGTCTCCCTCTGAAAATCTCCATTACTAATGCCATATAAAGAAAGGAACAATTAGTTAAATTAAAATAAATTATTCCCAAACAGATTCAAGGAACTATTTTTATTCCATGAAGAATAACTTTAGTTCAGAACTTAATTTTTGCAGGATTTTTTCTGAGGCTGCACATTCAGTAAGTGGGAAAAAAGATATCACTTTATACATGGATGCCTGTGATAAATAGAATGACAACAGTTAATGCTAAAATCAATTTTTGGAACACAGTTCAGACTTAATGCTTTCAGTCTTATACTAATCCCTAAATATAAAGTTCAAGAAGTGTCTACATACTGAAATAGACCCCTGCACAACCACCTAGTGTTGGTTTTTGCACCTTGACCTTGAAATGCGGATACGAGCTTTTGTCAGTCACCCGTCTAGATATTTCCCCTACTTTGATAATTACTCTTAAGTGGTACCTACTGTTTCATCTACAGATTTTCATGAACTGTGTGTTCTGTTTTGTTAACAGGCCACAAGCGAGTTCAGGATTCAATGTTGCCTTGTCCCAGCCCCTGCACTCTGCATGGAACAAAGGGAGAGGAGAATGTTCTTGACTTATAGGCAAGATGAATGTGTTTGTCTGGAGAAAAAAAATATAGTGAACTTTGGGTAGGAAAATAAAATCAGAGGACAATGATATACTAAGGATCTTACAGAACAACAAAGTCTGAGAAAGAATATCTTCAGAAATTATGGAGCAATACTTTCTTGGAAGCCTGTAAAGGTCTGAAAAGAGTTTGTGGCCAACAAACAACTCATTGGAGGTTATGGAATTGACCTGTCCTGGAGGAAAAGACCCACCTTATAAAAGTTTTGTGCTTGTTGTGTCTAGCCTGCTCACTTTTACATAAAAAAGTTACATACAGATTGTATTTAAGTATGAATTAGGAATTGAGTATCTGATGAATTGGGGATATTAACATAGCTTTGTTTTTACTTTTTCTACGCTTGCCATACTACTAGTTATTAAAAAAAAATAAGAATAAAGGAAATGAAAACAAAATACTAAAACTGGAGCTTCTACTACCCTTCTATGGTTTTGCTTTTAAAATACATTTTTTTACTTACCTATCTGAACTAGTGTCCTTGATCACAAGATGGTACCCTACTTACAGTTGATTTACTTAATTATAATTTTCTCTTATCTTTTTTCTTATGCTTAAGACAGAGTTGGGTGTATTTTATGATTCAAAAAGTCACAATAATTGCAATTTTCCATCTTAGTTTCTGACTTCTACCATCAACAAAACTTAAGGTTATATTTTTCATAGTCTTACTAGTGGGATAAGGAAAATAACTAGTCCTGTGGGCCATGGTAATCAGCTAGATAAATTGCTGTGAAATAAATGTTGTCACACTCTTTATATAATTCAGTTGGAAAGTTCAAGCTTTCCCATACTTCTAGCTTCAGTGCTACCAAACTTCATTGGTTTCAGCTTCATCTCAGTCACGAGACCAACCCTTAAGCAGTATTTACTAATTCCCAAACACTCAGCATCAAAGAAAAGTTACAGATGTAATTCTAAATAGCCTTAACACCCTTGATTGCTGTATGAATAGCTGAAATAAACAGGCAGACTGCCAAATATTTCTGCAAAGTAGTTATTTCCCTTTCAGCTATCTAATTTTAATTTACATGGAAATCATTGATATTTTAAAGTGGTGCTTGTCCATCAAGTTTGTTTATTTCCTGGCTCCCTAATGTGTTTTAATACAAATCCAAGTCATTGATTGGTTGAACAAATGTAATTGACTCAAACAAATGTTAATCAGATTGAGGGTTTTAATTCTTTCTGAGCATCCATCCCATGAAGACAGACCCATGCCAGGCATAAATATGCTCCACTGAGCAGTACTCCACTGATTTCACATTATACTCTTATGAATAACTTAGTATGAGTTGTGTGTAATTATATTTCATGAATGGTTTTTCATTCATTTGGATATTCCTAGCATTTTAAGATACTAGTGTTTAAAAACAGACAGAACCTATTCAAATTGCATTGGTGGGACTTATATGTCAAATAGCTAACAGATTTAAGTTGCAATACTTTTGCTGTCGTTTATTGCCCTTGGCTTTTGTACTTGTTTTTTGATTCTCCTTTTAGATACTAGATACAGGATCAAGCTGATGAAATACTCCTGAAAGAGTAATTCAACATTACTTGGTTGTCAACAGGGAGAAATAAGCACCTTGGGGCATAATTCATGTCACCCATGGTGTATCATATTAATTGCTCTTTTAAAGTCTTTGTCTTTCTCCATCTACAGTCGGGAAGGAACCTGTGAACAAGCACAGATGTCTGCATTATAGGCACCTAAAAGTATCTTATTCACTTTCTGTCTCAAATGCTTTCAGAAAAGTAATGGGCATTTTCAACTCCAGCTGAATATGTAGAAGCCAAGGATATCAAAGCTTTCTGATCAGCAGGATTAGATACCATCTTAAAAACATATTCAGACAGATTTTTTAATTTTCACTTTATCTCAATTCAATGAAAACAAAATAATCTGGATTCTGCAAAGGACAACAATAACTCTGTAATATTTTTATTGATATTGCTAGTGGAGCTGAAGAGTAAACATGGTAGCAACTGGGGATAAAAAAAGCAGAAAAAAATGCACACTCTTTCCATGAACAAGGTCTTTACCTGAAACCCTGTTGATTTTCTTTTTTCTGCAAGGTTACAGACATGTTTCTATACACAAGTGCATACATACACTTACAAGTTATTAAGTGCATGGTGTAGTTCCAGATATGTAAAACTAGAAGTTCTCATATCTCAAACAATGTATCTCTTTCCTTTTTTTTTTTTTTTTTTTTTTTTATCTAGTTTTTATTTTAGTTTGCATAAGGAAAATCTTGTCAAATTCCTAAATACCAGGTTCAAGAATTTAATAGGTAAAACCATTTCATGTTTTCTTATATAAATATTTCTGGAGATTTTTTTACAATGTTCACAAAATCTAAAGTTATTTTAATATTTTTATTAATAAATGACACTATGATATATCAGAATATCAAAAAACATAGATCCTAGGGAATATGATTAATATTTATTAACTCTGCTCTGTTTCTATCAGATGTTGCTAGTCTGATTTCAGTGGCAGTAATACTTATAAGGATAAACACAGGGGGTGTTTCTACAAGGAGAAATGAAATCTGAACATGTTTTCACTATTTACTCTGCATTTTTAAAGGCAAAATCATCTCATTTATGAAACCTTTTCTAGCACTGCATTGTGATATGAGCTCTTAGTTTACCTCTAAAATGCATATTTTTATTTAATACTTTTGTCGAAGCTGCAAAGAGTATGCAGCTCAGACTACTATTGTTGATGCATTATATTCAAATGCTGGAGAGAAGAACAAATAGTTCTAAGAAACCCACATCTAAAATTCCACGAGTGCCAAAGTCTATCTTCTTTAATATTTAAATGGAGATATAACATAAAATATTAATGACATTCACTGACAGGAACACCTGCTTGGATGTTTGTTTTCCCTTGGTTGCAATAACCTAATCTCATCCTGCTGTGCAGGCAAGGTTCATTTTACTGAAAGACTTGCTTACGTGTAGAGGCAGCAAGTGGAGCTGTGAATGTTGGATTATCAGATTTTGTATTTCAGAACTTAGATGTCTGTAGTGGCACCTGAAAATTTGAAATGGTTGATGTTAAAATATTTAAAGTTTTCTAAGAATATACAATTTAGCATTTCAGGACTTAGTCTAGGCGAAATCTGTATTACAGCAATCAGCCTCATTCAAAAACTTTCATATGCATTCTGATATGCCTATGCAGTGTTTTAGTACTCCCAGGAGTGGACTAATTATACTGTAACCCATAATTAAAGACATTTACTTCCACTCCCTTATCATATAAATGTTTTTATATGAGTTTAGGAAGGCCATATTAAGGAACACAGACATAAATACCATGAATTTAAAGCTTAGATGAGTATTTTTTTTCTCCCCTAACACTGGAAGTTAGTGTATATATACGTAAATGCAAAAGACTTTGAGGTTATATATTACAGCATAGACAGGTCCTCTACCATCAAAGTCTTTAACTAGCTTAAGTCATAAACCTCCCTTTTTGTAGACAATACTTGAAAAATAGCATAAAGGTACTATGCATTTGTGTCTATGGTGTTGTCAGGTGATAACAAAATGCTTTGCAATTTATACCAGTGACAACAGAAATCACAAGAATATAAGCAAATTAACTATATTCTTTAAGTAAAAGAATATTAACTATAGAGCTAGTCAGAGAAGGAGAAAAAAATAATGTACACATGATTCAGCAAAAATATTGTATTTTAGAGCCAAAATTTTCTGTCTGCAGAATCAAATCTTCAACTGCATTATGTCTTCCCAGTGTTCAGCAGACCGATACCAAGACTTACTTGCTATAGATCAACTACGCTAACTTTAAATAAAAAGCTTCAAAGAAAAATTTCTAATTCCTCATTCAATCACAACAATATAAAAGCTTATTCCCACAGGTCTCTTGTTTTAAAATGTACCATTGTGATGAGTTCTGAATGGGGTAGGTGAAAAAATTCTACATGCTCTCATAATTCGATGATATAACCAGATTTGAAAAATTAATGTTGTGGAAATGGAGCTCCATTATTATTTCTTTTAACAAAGCTAAAGTTTGTTAATAGTTTTCTGATAACCTAGAGAAACAGGGAACTTAGCTCATTTGCTTCCAAGATTCAATTTGAAATTAATTCCATGGAACACCCCGAGGGTGTTTAGATTTTCTTTGCAGAAAAGGAGTTCCATCCATTCTCTCTGCATCAGTTCTTTAAACTGCATTGCATAATTAACAATCTGTGAAATGCATCTCACCAAAAAGTTACAGATACCTGACTCTGAAGTGAATAAAGGACACAAACAAATCTGAAATAAGGCTGTTTCACTGCCCTCAATAATTCAGACATTCAATTAATATTTTATACAAGCCCTTTTATGATGGTTTAGATGTCAATATACAGTAAGTTAGTAAGATGAAATTAAAGCAAACAAACAAACAAAAACTTTTTTAAAAGTTGTCCCCCCCAAACATTTAATCAGTGTTGGCTTTCATGTCCCTGCTTATAAAACTGAAACATGCAGAAGTGTTGAACAAGCAGGAGGAAAGATCTAAAGGTTCTAAGATATCTAACATTTCTCTGTCGGCTTGCCAAGTCTCTATTAAATTATTTTTTTTTAAAACCCAAAAAAATCATGTTATCTTCTTCTAAAAGTGATATTGACATTTTCAGAATTTTCCTTACATATCTCTGTAGATAACACAAAGAATACTATAATTGCTTATTATAATAATGTTCATATATATCTTAAGGAAAAACAATTGAAATAAATACATGCATGCAAAAATCTTGAATAAATTCTACATGTCTAAAAATATGTCTCTGTCTGTATTCCTCAAGTTTTAAATTTTTATTCTTGATTCCTTATTTTACAACAGAGATTCACTGATATATCTCATAGTCACTGGAAAACATTTTCTTCTTCCTTTGACCCTGCAAGTGCAACTTTCTCTTGTGCCATACAACAAAGTGGCACACCCAGTCAATTAATGTTTAGATGAAAATGGAGATGTGCTGAGAGTTTCAGCTCTTTTATAGTGTCCCTGATTTCTAGAACATATACATTTTCAGTACACTACTGGGCAGATTAAAAAAAAAAAAAAAAGAAAAGAAAATAATTATTTACATATGTCCAGTTAAGTGGAAAACTAACTGTTATTTCTGACACCTAAAATAAACATACGTTTACAATTAACGAAAAAATAATCCTAACTTCCACTGAGGATACATCCAAAAGCTCACTTTCTCTTACACAGCTATCTGTTTGGTTTTTCTCAGAAGCAAGATGTCCACATTTAAAAATTTTTGGTGACCTTTTTTTGACAGAATATGATGGTTATTATGGGCACACTACATATTGTAAAATATCTGGAGTGTCTAAAACACTCTATTTTATTCCTAAGTCCAAGACATTCATGTCATCTTCTCAATTAATGTAATTTTCTGTATTAGAATAAAGGTTGTTTTCCTGCTGTGGATGGTACCATAGCTACTTAATTAGGAAGCATTTTCTGTGTTTACCTATCTAGTGAACGACTCTCTGCAGCAGAGAGTTCAAAACTTTTTCTTCCCCTAAATCTGTTCCCATAAGGAATGTCTTGAACTAGGCTTTGCATTCTATACAAATATTCTCCATTCATATTTGCTTCAAACCTATGAAGAACCTAATTCATAGAACCTCAGAAAGGTTTGGGTTGGAAGAGACCTTATAGGTCCTTTAATTCCAACCTTACTACCACTGGCTAGGTGCACTTTCTGCTAGACCAGATTGCTCAAAGACCCATCCAACCTGGACACTTCAAGGAATGGGCCACCCACAACTCCACTGGGCAACCTGTTTCCATGCCTCACCAGCCTCACTGTACAGAATTTCTTCATTATATCAAATCCAAACCTATTGCCTTTCTGTTTGAAGCCATTCGCTCTCCAGCATGTCAACTATGCCACAAGGCTTGGGTGTTGCCAGCTGTTGTTTGTATTGTAGTTTTTTTATTTGTAATTCTTAATTGTTTATGAGTGACTCTGTTTTGAAAGTTGGATTATTAACCAATTGGATTATAAGGATTGATTATTTAACCACAGCCTCTTCTTCTTTTGCATATCAGAAATGTGACTCCTTTATAGAAGGAATATTAAGCATAATTTTCATAGAAGGTACATTGCCTTGCAAGCCTCAGGTTTGCAAATATTCATTAAATGCAATAATAACCAAACTAACTAATAGTTACAAAATGCTTTTCATGGATACGTAGAATTTCATTTATCGTACAATTAAAAGCAGGTGGGACCACTCTACATTTTCTACCATTCAGAATATTTCATCACAGATAGCTGATCATTTCAAATCAAAGCATAAATTTCAATACTTCAATTATGTAAAAGTGTGAAATTGTTCAGAATTATTTCATTGAATAAGATGCCGCAGAATTCTGAGGTCTGTAAAGTTGTCTGAATGCTAAAACAAAACGTAAATGGACAAACTTTAATTTTGATACAAGTGGTTCAAGACAGCATCAAAACAATAATCTTTCCTCAGAGTAATCCCTACCACCAGAGCTAGCACTATTCTGTTAATCAACAGCATCGTAAAATCAATTTCTCAGTTACACAGTTTAATGTATCTGAAAGGAAATTCCTTCAAAGCTATCACTGTTTCTATTAGGCATCCATCCAAGAATTATTTTTGTCATTCAGCAATAAACCCAGTAATATATTCTAGAGTGTTTAGTCATGGATTTTACTGTGTATAACAAATCAGATTTCTTTTTCTGCCTAACTCTGTAAGATGATACTTGGCATTAGAAAGTGACTGTCTTCTTTCTACTGATTTAAAATAATAATTAAAAAAACACATGCACAACACACCAACTTATTCTGCAAGCAGACACACAGAAATAATTAGTTTAGATCCTGAACTGGGCATGCATTTAAACAAAATTTCCCTGGGAAATTAAAGCTTTTGAAATAATATTCCTTGACATGTGACT
>PYHW01010334.1:2492986-2511599 GCA_013186435.1 Turdus rufiventris
CTCTATGACCATGCATTTCTTCACAAATAATTATAATTTACATTTATTAACCTAGAATATTATCTGCAAATGCAGATATGTTTAAAGGAAACAACATTATGCGACTTTCCACTGTCATTCAGCCACTAACTCCTTTTTGTACTTATTTGGTTCAAAGTAAAAGTCATTCAGATGACATTCTGAAAAAGATAACAGAAAATGTTTTATGTGAAACTCATTTCACCTTCTATATAACCATCTATAACCATTTCAGAATCCAAACATGAATCTGACAAATGCAGAGATGAACTAGAAAACAGAAAGCTGCAGTGTGGTCACAGCACATCAACTAATTAAACTATCCTGTATATTTTAGATCAGTAGTGCATTTTAAATTAGTAATTACATTTAAGATGTGTAGTTCTATGAGATTATTATGAGAAGCACTGCTGATTAAATGTCATTGCACAGCTGAAGAACCAAATTATGCCATTAGACACTCCATCCTGTTTAAAAAAAAAAAAAAAAAAAAAAAAAGACACTGTCTGTATAGCATGACAACTAACCTTCAACAAGATATCCAAAAAGGGCTTCCTAAAACGCAGAGCACATACAGGAGCTGTGTTACTTATTCTAGGCATTCCAAGTCTTTATTTCACCATCTGGTATACTGTGCCTGAGTTTAATAAGAAATTTTGCAGCTTGTTCAGTCCTATAATCCTGAGAAGATGCTTATATAAAGATTAACCTTTAAAATAAGCAATATGGAAAGCAGAGTGGCAGAAATTTGAGGAAGGAAGGGAGAAGAAAGTGCCTACATTTTTTGCTTATCAATGTCTTAGTACAAAGTTTCCATGAACAGAAAGGAAGATCTCAACTGGAACGAATTCAACAAAAATTAGGTGATTTTACTGTAAATTGAGATAACTGATAGATACTGATAGATATCTTTAGCCATCTGGGTAAGAGAACTCTAAGACAATGATTTCACGCATTATGATTTTTTTTTTTTTTAATTAAGATTTCATTAGTATCCAAATCCTCTGCCCCGGAAATCTACGAACTGTAAAATACAGGAGGGTCAGCAGGAGCAGTGGGCTGGCAGTCAATATCAATACTTGCTTCTTAGCTTACTCTGTTTGTCTCTGGGATTTCTCTATTTAGATCTGTTCCAAACAGACCTCTAAAGAGCTAGCTAGCCCTATGAGGACAGCTGTGGCATAGTCAGGGCCATTTTCCCTCAGTGCCAGTTTCTGGCCTCTTTACTTATATTTTTAAATTAACTGCATAAAACCACTTTAAAGTGTCTTTCTAATGTAGCTGGGAGACTGAAACAGAAAAGGAAAACCAAAAAGCATAACCTTGCATTGAAGTGATTTATCCTTTGATTTTTTTTCATTTAATCAAATAATATTTATTTCTAATTTAATGGAATAAACTAATCTCTTTTATTTACATATCTCTTCTAATGAATAAGAGTCTGTGTGACATAAGTAACGCTGGTTTTTCCTGTTCTGGGAGACTATGAAGCTACACTACTGAAGTGCCACTTGTGTAGGTTTAGAACTACCCAGAAGTCAGAGAAGGATTCTTCAACTAAGCAGACCGGTCTGGTATATCAGGATTGTGGAGGGAAAAATCCCATAGGAGAAGTAAACCAGAATTTCCTGGCAATCTCTGCCTCCCAAATCTCTCTCTCCAGGCAATTTAGATTTAATAGATGACCCCAAGTAAAAATTACTGTAAATTTGTTCTGTGCAATTTATCAAATAAGTAAGATTTTCTCCTATCCATCCTCCCCCAGAAATCTGAATTTTTAATGGTGAACCTAATGGACTGAAGACTTCTTTTTTATCATTATTTTTTTCTCTTAGTGGGTTCTGCTAGAATAAATTAAATGGTGAATAGTCTAGGAAATTCCCTTGTCAAACCAGAGTGAGACCCATATTTGAATATCATAATTCATTTGCATTGAGCTTTACACTAAGAACAAGAAAGAAGACAAAATCATTACTGCTGTGAATCTGTAGAAAGCATGTCTGTGGAGAGAGACAATACAAAGAGCAGGATGTTGACCCCATGCTCACCAGGGAATCCACAGCTAAAAGCAAAATCAGCAGTGAGTCCAAATAGGAGAGTGCTTATTAAAAAGGGCAGGAGAAAATGTTGGCACCCATAAATCATTACGGGAAAAATTCATTCAAGGGCTTAAATGTGTCCTGCAGCTTTCAAAGCTTTTCCTGTGAGAAGTCACAGCAGCATGCCTGCACACTGAGCAGAAAGGAGTGAGTGCATTACATATGGTCAGAAACAAGACAAACTGAAAATTCTAGAGAGCACAGCAGGATGCACACACCAGATTGCTCAGGGACTAAACAGTTATTTTAAGCAATGCTGAATGGTTCCAACATTTGGCAGGTGTATTTGTTGTGGCATCTCTGTTTTTTCTTAACAAAACTGTGTTTGTAAAAGAATCCAGAGAAACTTTGTGTCCATATATCATAAAATCTTACAGTTTTATAGCTCCAGACACAGTCTCAGGAGAGGACACTTTTAAAAGCAATAGACAGAGCGGTCATTTTATATGGGAAATTCAAGTGAAGGCAAAACTTCAATGTAAGTTTTACCACTGACAAAACTTACAGCACACAAATCTCAGGGAATAAAGGTTTAATAATGTAATATAATTTAAGTATACTTTGGTTCGGTGCCCAGATATATTGAATTTTCTGTGTCCTTTCTCTAGAAAATCTTGGCTTATCTTCAAGTATAAGAAAAAAAAAAAAAAGACAGTTAAGAGAATTTTAGAGTCAGTACCCAGTATTTGAAAGAATTTCTGTGTCACAAAAATATTGAAAAAATTACATCTATTTCAAGTCTCCCCCCACCTCTTTTTAAATGCTGTGACTGAGGGTGGAACCATAATGAATAAATTTTGAACTTTGTCATAAGAACTAATGGTTTTTAGACTAATTTGTCCTTGAGAAAAAGACTGAAACTTACGATATCTTCGCCCAAGTAAAAACTCTAACCACAGAATATGCCAAATTGGAAGAGGCTCACAAGGACCATCAAGCTTAATTCCTGCCCCCACACAGGACCATCCCCAAGATTCACTTCTTGAGCTCTGTCAGGCTGATGTTGATGCTGTGACCACTTCCCTGGGGAGCTGTTCCAGTGCCCAACCACCCTCTGAGGGAAGAACCCTTTCCTGATACCCAACCCAAACCTCCCCTGACAGCTTCAGGCGATTCCCTGGGGTCCTGTCACTGGTCACCAGAGAGAAGAGATCACTGCCGGCCCCTTCTCTTCCCCTCACAAGGGAGTTGTAGATTGTGATGAGGTCTCCCCTACGTTCTACAGAGTTCTACTTTGTTCCAAATGCAATATTGAAGAAAAGCTATTAGAAAAAAACCCAAAATATTTCAGTAGAAGTGATTTATTATGTTGCCTAGACAATAACTGAGATCCCACTCAGGCTTTATATAAGGTGTAGAAGGAAGCTTGAGTACTCTAAGTCGGTAAATAAAAGCAGATTTAGAGCACTATGTCAGGGTAAACAATATTGACACGTACTGATTATATCCTACATATTAGCCAAGCTTTGATTAAAAAATAAAAGAAATTGTATCTTCATGACATTTACAAAAAGAAGAAGGACTTGAGAAGCAAAATCAGGTAATGTATAGGCTGCCAGTTAATTCCTAATTAAGGCTCCTTTGCAATTAGGATGTAACCTTAACATCTCTCTTCAAAAAAATTATGGTCTCACAATTTTCTGCATCTTTTCTGATCTCTGCTTGCAACACTTATTTTTCAAAAATGGTAATAAAATTATATTGTCAGTCTAATTAGAACAAATTTATTTATACTGTGTCAGATTGAATTTCATTATATCTGCTGTTTATGAATTTTCTGTAGTTCACAATTGAGAAAGCAAGTATTGTCTGTAGTTCCTCAGGAAGTTCCTGTACACAGTTTAATAACTAAGAATAATGGGTTAGCTAGATATAAAAAGGGTGAAAATGTGCTTTTTGTGAGGACAGAAACATAGCGTGTGTTATTAACTGAGACAAAATTTGGCTTCTCTATTTGTAGCAATTTCCTAAACATCCTTCAGAATAACTTTTTACTTGGCAAAGTACAAAGCACCTTGACATTTAAGGGGGAGCAATCCAGAAAAAGTGTTTTGAAAATAGATTTTATTCTAAATGTCTAGTGAGAGAAAAAAACAATATCTAAATTAGCTTTAAATTTTATTTTTTAAAATATTAAATTTTGACAAGTTATTCAGTTTAAATGTTTATTTAATAAATTAATACATTGCACTTTAACACTTAGAGGATTCATAGCACAAGCAGGACTACAATATTCAGTATGTGTTTTCCTCTGAAAAATAGGTAGATATCATTCAAAGTGTCAGAAGGAGTAGATGGCCAGTAATCTTATGATATTTTAATGAGTTATTTTCCTGACTACAATGAAATGTAAAAATTAAATTAAAAAATATTCATTCACTAATTGTGAATAGGCTTAGACTTAGATGAAAGCACAGAACAGTGAAGAAATTTTAAAAGGAAGGGAAAAAAGTTAATTAAGCAACTAACTGGCCCCTTTCTTGAAGCAACTCCTTC
Organism: Turdus rufiventris; assembly: GCA_013186435.1. Lineage (NCBI taxonomy): Eukaryota > Metazoa > Chordata > Aves > Passeriformes > Turdidae > Turdus > Turdus rufiventris. The sequence continues at coordinate 2,497,600 of PYHW01010334.1, forward strand.
TATCTGGCTTGAAGGATTTTTATTCAGACATTTCCACACTTCAGGATGACATGAGCCAAGTTTTCCTTACATTTCAGGAATAACACAAAATTTCATCTTTTGGACAAATTGGATAAAGGCAGTATCCATCATAAGGAAAATCTTATAATAGTAAGTAATTATTTAGTATTATGTGATATCTTGTCCTAAAGTTTATATTAAAAACTTATGCTATAATATGATTTGTAGTACCATGGATTTATCAGATCTTTTTTACCTGAACTGTGAATCTCTTAAAAAATGATCCATCATGAAAGTGTGCAATAGCTGTCTACAAGCTATATCAGTAGAGCAATTAGATAACAGTACTATTATTATTATGTGTCACAGAGCATTGGCTGGCAAATACATAAACTATGACTATAGAAGACTAAAGGATGCCATGATAAATGAAAGTCACTTTGGAAAATATATAGTGAGAGCAGTAGTAGAATAGCTTAAGAATACCCATCAAAAGTTGTTTCCATTTAGAAATACCTATCTGAAAAAACCTGGATGACAATTTAAACAATTACACTTTCCCTTTACTATGGCCTGTACTCTTCTTGTATAGCATCAATGGAGATCTGCTTTCCAATAGAGTCTTTTTTTCAACAAAGAGTCTAAAACTAGGCAGTAAACACAACCATTTGTCAATTAATTTAGAATTTATCTAAAGGGACTTTTAATTGAATTTATTTGAATTTACCTAGGTCCAATCAGACGAAAAGCTAATATCATTACCTATATTTATCTTTAAAATATCGAAGCTACAGAAATGTTGACATAAACATTGTTAAAGTGAAAATGTCAAGTTATAAGTTGCTAGATGGAGCATCATCTTTTGTATAAAAATCTTCTGAACTCCTACAACTGCGGAGCTATACTGAATGGACCATATGCTTATCTTACATAATCACAGTAGCATTCAAATGCTATTCTTGCGAACGGAGATGGTTCTTACAAGGACACATATATAAGTAACATCAGCAGTGAGGCATGCCTCTCCCCAACTAGAACTCTTTATTATGAAAACACATAAGAGATTTTGTGCAGTTTAAACTTGAGGCCATCATACCAAAGTAGTGTCACCTGCACCTCACTTTTCTTACCTCAACTTTTACAATTACTGAAATTTAAAAATTAAAATTTCCTACTCTTATATGCAAAATTTATAACATTTTAAATAATGGTACTACTTGTCATTTTTGAGGGTTTTTTTTTTCTGTACCTGTGTCTCAATATGCAGGCATGACTATGTAGGAATGTACATTATGCATGGATACATGGAGCTAAAACATTTATCCACAGTGGTTTTCACAGTAATTAAATTTCATTGAGTTTTGAAAGATATCGAAAACAGAATAAACTTTGTTGATAAATAACTTGACATCTGAAGTTTTATTCACTTAGATGTGAAATGTATAATGTTGTATCTTGATGAATGTTTAGTCTTCATTGCCCATCCTGGAGCATATAGGAAGCAGAGAACTTTTATCTCTGTTCCATGGCCATAAATAAAGTTATCTTCCTTTTCATATTTATAGAATTTGAGTGATTCTAGCTTCTGTTTTGACACTTTCAGTAAATTTTTCTTGTGATGTCACTTGGTGTTGCATACATCATAAGAATCAGAAGTTATGACTGCTGCTCCTAGGAGAAGTTTGATATGTTACTGTGAGTAGAAATTGCTCATATTTATATCTCCATTTTAAATTCTGAGCCCATAGGCTGTGTAAATTTGAGGAAGGATTCATGGGGTTGTTTCCACATTGAACTAAAATCTTAAGTATGCTTTCCTCATATATATGACATACATGTGTGTATACATACATATATATACAATGTGTGTATATATATATATGTTAATATTTACAAATAATAAATGTGTTAAATAATTTGAGTTTTTTCTATATTTACATATGCATCAAAACCAAACAACTTTTCTTCTCTTTGTTTATAAAAATTGGCTAATGATGTTTCAAAGTTCTATTCATATTCACCTGAGGTAAAGACAGATCGTTCTTAAGCATTGTTTCTGCTTTGTTCCATTTATTTTGTTCTATTTGCTTGGTTCTATTTGTTTTGTTCTATTCATTTTTTTCCTCCTCCCCCCACCCCAGAATGAGTACATTTTTTAACATTCTATCATTTTAGGGTTTGACTTAACTATTCTAATGAGTAAGCTGTGAATTCTAAAAATACAGTCTGCTTTGTTGAACACATAGCTAGTTTTCTGGAGATTTCTGGTTAGAGGTGATTTTGGATTTGAACACGTTCAAAATTCAAGAGGCAAGAACTTGAGATGATGATCAAGCAAATGGAGGCAAATACGAATATAAAACATTTAGCCTTAGAATTAATATAAAGGAGATCCCAGTTTCCCCTGAATATGACTGAGAAATGATGAAGATATAACTCCAGGAGAGTCAGAAAATCTTGCTGAGAAGAGAGCCCAGAGACCAGAATGAAAAAAAAAATGTAGGTAATAAAAGCTCAGAAAGTAATGGTAGGAAATGTTTACATATTTTCTCAAAAGCTTAAACAATGGAAACAAGAATGTATTTAGGAACTGGAGTCAAGTAGATGGAAAGAAGTAGACAAAATCCCACAGGTATATATAAGAGCGTCTATAAACTTCAGATGTTTCCATTACACCCAAGAGAACAAAAAATCCTGATTCATCAAGACTTGATAGCACGTTGTATCAGAGTCCCAGTAGCATTTTGAAACAACAGCAGCAAGTGTTATGAGCGGGAAAATTTTTGCATCCTGGAGACCCTGAGTTATTCATACTTCATCTACATATAGCACAGACTAAAAGCCAGTTGTTCAAGAAGTCCTCTCAAAAGGAGATAAGGGGAAATTGAGAAATATTGGGTAGAGAAACTGAAAAAAATAACACCTGAGCAACATTTAGCTTTATGCTTTTATTCAACTTTACCTTTTTGATATATGAGGTAAGACTTGAGGTTTTATGTTCCTGTTAAACTCAACTGCTGTTCTGTTATGTTTCTAGAAGGGATTTTGACTTTTTTGTTTGTTTCGGGTTTTTTTTTAACTTTTATTTTCCACTAAGCTGACTAAATAAATGACCAAGTGCCTAAGCCTTTTCTCTTTGAAATTTGATGAAGTTGCTCAGAACACTTGCACATGAATTTATGGTTTTCCCCTACCATTTCAGGGTTGGAATCCAAACATTCACAAATGCATAAAGTTGTGTTTTGGAAAAGCTGTTTTTCAAGCTGTTGTCTAAAAACTGATTCCATCTACATCTGAGTGCTGGGAATGATTTTTGTTTTCCTCTATGTTCCTTTACAAATATTTTTTTCTTTGTGAATATGGAAAAACAAATTTCAGATGCTTCACTGAGAAAAACAAATATTCAGCAAGATTTGATGGTTCAACAATAACACTTGTATCATGCTTAAACTTTTCAGTAATAGAGGATCATAGGGTTGGGTCTTTATACAATTCCTAATGAGGTTTATGTGTAGACATATAAGCATATGGATGTGGGTGAATGCCCATGTTAAATTTACCTATTTATGTATTGATATATATTAAGGTACTCTCACTTCTTCATAACCTTTAAGTTCCTAAACAGCTGAACTTGTATAGGACTGTAAATAACATATCCATTTTTCTACATGTAAATTATAATTTATATACTTGTGTGTGCCTGTGTTTGTGTGTGTTTATAACTGTAAAAGTACCAAATAAGACATGGAAAATGAAAAATATTTTTCTTTTTCCCTTGTTATGTTCATTTAACATACCCAGAGCTATCAATCTGTTGTTATGGTCTTTGGGTTCTTGCACAACAGCCTGATTAATATTTAACATATTGATCCTCACAAACATCAGTATGCTCTGCAAGTGACTCTCACTGAATCAAGTTATTTAAAGCATCTTCTATTTAAATAATACTGATTTATTTTGAGCAAGAGTATGCTCACAAAATTTTTCTTAAAAAAAACCCTCTCTGATATGTTTTTTCTCAGAAATTAGTAACCTTTCACAGATTTTCTGAAGAAGATACTCTCTGACCATATGTATTTARCATATAATTTATTTATCAAAAAATAAAATTCTAGTAGTTTTAATAATAAGTCACATTTTTCTAATAAGCATTCTAGTAATTACAGGACAAACAAAACTGACATCAAGAGTTTAAATCTTCTGCACAAGTGGAACTCTGGCTCAGCATGAATAATAATAAAGCTTTCATCCTTCATATTGTTCTTACCTGCACATAGACTGTGCAGGCAGAGTTATTTTGCTGCATCTTTATACTGGTCGATTTAGTAGTGAAATTACGCTTTTTTGTAAATTATTGAAACACCTGGAACTATATTGGCCATTTGAGATGCATGCATATATCTCTTAGTAGCTGCTGTTACTTTGATTTTTGTCCTTTTCACTTTTATAATTTCTTGGTATGAATTCATCCTACTTGAGTACACTGAGCAGAACAAGAGTTTAAAATGAGGATAAGCATGATGGAAGACAACTGATTTTTTTTCTGTAACTGACAGGTTTTTACTGCATATATATATTTTAGTATAACTCCATGTCCCTTTCCTAAGCAGTGCTACAGTTGCCCTTATGAATTTTATTAATAGCACTAAAATAAAAATATTGTTACCATCACTGATAAGAAAATCCCTCCTAAACCTCCATCAAAATTAATATTATTTTTAAAAATTAAATTTGAAGGCAAGTGGTCAATAATTTATTAATAATTGACATTTATTAATTAAGACAACAACTAAGGTATTTTTTGCATGTGAAATGGAACCATTATTCTCACTATCTTACATGGAATATATATATGTATTAACTTATTAAATCAATTACTTATGACAGATAATATTCAATTATTATCTGTCATAGATTTCTACAAGATATCTATCTACATAGAAATTCATTTTCTCCCATGCATTTTTAAATTAAAAAAAATATATATATAAAATTAAAAAAAAAAAATATATATATATGATTACAGCATTTCTTGATGTGAAAAAAGGAAAAAAAAATGAATCTGTGCATGTCTCCTGCCCGGAAGTTCAGATCTCACACTAATATAATACTTTTTAGAAGTCCAAAAAATAGTTCATTAAGGATCAGTGGCTCCTATGTTTACTTCCTGGAACAGAAAGACTCATTATGCTTGAATTTATTAACCTGTGTGAAGATTCTTTACAGCTTTAGTAGCTCCTTCATTGGATCTCATCTTGGTATCATGTACAAGGTATTACACTCAGAAAATAAAAGAAGTGGTGTCTCATTTTCTAGTGTTACTCAAGAGATTCTCAATGATAACATCTGTCTGACCATCATACTTGCAGAGTTACTTTACATCTAGTCTTATACATTCCCTTTGTTCCTTTCCTATTTCTTATGACACCATATTCTTATAAATCAGCACCTGCCTTGTTCTAAAAGGTCTGGGAGAATAAAACCAAACAAAAACCTCAGATCATTTCTCACAAGTTAATTACATTAAATATAGCAATCTTTAGTATGATCCATATTACTCGGTCAAAAATTTAACTTATGGGCAAGATGAGGAGCACTATCATCTAATGACCATGGTGTGCATTCCAGGGTTTTTGTAATTAAGACACACCGTTCAATAAATCACTGAAATATAGGGGTTATTTTTCCATTAGTAAATCAAAACCCATGTCCCATTCCCAAGGAAGATATAAGAATTGATATTTGCAGAGAAATTCTTGTATATCAGATCTTATTTTCGTAAGAAATGGTAACCATACAATTTAATTTTTTAAAGTGTTTTGTGTTTCTCTTTTCTCTTTGCAATTTAAAAATATTTTTAAATTTTTTTTTTATTACAGATTGAAAACAAATGAAAATCTCTGGAGTACTGTGGATGTAAGAGGTACAGAATTAAAACATATTCAGAGAAGCCATCAGAAAATAGATTTTTCCCTCCCAGTAGCTCTCCACTATTCTTATACATATTTCAGTTCATAACTGGTTGAAGCTCTGGAAGTATTTTCAGGTTGCAAGTAATATCAGATTCTAATAAATAAACCACTGACATTTTGAGTGCAAGACCCAGTGATACAAAGGGCTACCATTACATAATAAACACCACTAGTTTTATTGTAAAGCTGGGAACTATTTCTTCATTGTAACATATATTAAATAGAAGTTTTATTTCTATTATGCCAAATAAATGAAGTGAAACAACAAGAAAATGCTTTAAATTGTTTTATAGGGATAAAAAGTACAGAAGATTAACTATGAAGAAAAATCATTATGATGTTTTCCATGTAAAGTCAAATCATTCAGAAGCAGAGTAGGAACTTGAGAGGCATTGACTTTAGAAAACTCAAAGGTATTTTCTGTTCCCCAGGATATAATCTCTCTCCTTCCTTCCCAAGGAAAACAAACAAACAAAACCCTCTGTTATGACACTGTACTAAAACAACACTTGAATTCACTAGCGTACCATAAATAATCTAATATCACTTGCAACAAAGCAGTTGATGTAGCTGTGTCTGTCACAAGTGCCATTAATTTTGACAGGATTTCTACACACAGATTGCTCACTGTGTTGAGGGTCTAATGTTGGTAAACTACGACTTGCTCATTTTAATTATATTTTTTCTAATTATATTTTTTCATATTTCTCAATCCTATTTCTCCATTTTCTTTTGCAATGCCAGTTTCTATGGAAACTGCAATGACAAGTACATGAATGGAGTTTAATGATGTCAACTAGTGCTGCCTGAAATCATTGTATGTAAGAGATCAAAATGTATGTTATGTGCAATAATTTCCTTTGTTAAATAATATCAGTGTCTTCATGTTTAAATTAACTTAAATGATGCTTTGTATATACAGCAGACAGCATTCCATATATCACATGTTGCAAGCTGCAGATATCTATTACTGGCCAATCAAAGCCCACATACTGGGAAATGCTTTTAATACTACATAATGCTGCAGCTGCTGCAGAAACAACTTTGCAACACTCAGTCACTTCTAGAAAAGTTCCCTGCACAATAACATTTTCCCCTCTCAAATGTGATGTTGCAGAGGGGTCACCCCCATCACTGATGGGATCAGCCTTGACCAGTGTGGGACCATCTCAGAGCTAGCTGGCATTGTCTCTGCCAGGCATGGTGGAAGCTTCTGGCAGCTCATCACAGAAGCCACCCCTGTAGGTCCCTCCTGCAACACAACCTTGCCACACCACCCCAATTCACTAAGGTAAATTAAAATCATATCTTATTCCAGAAAGTGTTTTTTCATCTAGATCCATGTAAAGCATTGTGCAAAGTATGCTTGAAAGTATTAAAGCCTATAAAATGATAAACAAACTTAAAAGGTTAATAAGGGCATTGGTAAAGAGGAAGAACCTGTAACTTCATTTTTTTTTTATCACATACATAATGAGCATGCTGCAAAGAAATGGTTAAAATATTATTTGGAATTTTGTATTATGAGATATTTGTGGGTTTGCTTTTTCAGGATTTCTAGCCTCCTGGGTATATTTAGAAATGTTTTCCATCTGTTTTTAAATGGCAATAATCCAGTTTCACATTTGTTATCAAAAATTTTTCTCATAATCCCCCAAATCCTTAATTATTTTTTATCTTTGGAAAGAACCAGAGGGGAAAAAATAAGAAAGCAAGAAATAAAAATAGGAGTGAGGTGAAAACCCATGGAGAATAAATGAAGAGATCTCATGGGCTGGTATGTTTAGCAAACTTGTTCACTGATCTAATAGCAGAAATTTGGTCTTAATTTCAGGCAAAAAATTCTATCAAATTTGTATGAATATTTTTCCTGTTCCAACTTTAGTCCTTCATTTTAAATATTTATTTATTTTGCTTGTTTCTCTACATATATTTAAAGGGAATAAACCATCTTATTTTCAACTTTTTATTTTTTAAAATTGAGTCAGAAGCTTTTATTATATTTATTTTAATGAATTAAAATATCTTCCCTAATAATCTTAAAAGACTGACTTTGCATTTTCTGGATTAGAATTCTTCTTGAGCAGGGTTTTCCAGAACTGTATAGAGTGTTCTGCAAAGGCTTTACCAATATTTTGCAAAATGATATGAATACTTTTCTTTTTCTCTGCCATGAATATGAGCGCTTTTCATATTTTTCACTATTTTTTTTCTTTTCTGTACAATGATTAATAACTTCCACACATTTCTTCATTGCTGTCCTTTTCAGTTAGGAAAGGATAATTGAATGCTCTGATATTTTCATGTAGTGTTTGGACTTCCTGTATGCCATTGATACCTCCCGACATTGCAAAGGGTTATTTTCTATGAGGTCAATATTGATGGTGGGATTTCAACCTCTTTAGCCTTGGGATAAGGATTTAATACATGTATACTGTTATAACAAAAACTAAATAAATACGCACATATAACTAATGTTTTTCATACTTCAGCTTTCCCAGAGTGATGTAGCTGAGCATATGCCCTTTCCTAAGGCTGTCTTTAAAACCATCTTTATCTTGTTTGTTTACATAATTCTACATGCTAAGATATATGGTGGGAGAGAAACAACTCTGAGAAGTAAAAAAAAAAAAATATTTTCATCTTTCAAAACTCTATATTAGGCCCCTATTTGCTTTTATAGTAAAAACTCTTAATCAGTGTCCATTTTGGAAAAAATTCACAACCTCCTTTTCTCCTTAAATATTCTCTTTAAATCCTTTTCATTTGGGAAGCTATCCCAGTGGGTTACTCAATCATTGAAAATGACAGCTTTATCAAGACAAATGTTTTACAGAAATAATATGAAATAAAATATCCTTCACATAAATTTTATAAATATAATAACATAATTATAATATTAATTTCCATTTGATTAAACGGTCATTAAATAATTTCAAAAATAAAAAAAAAATGTTTCCATGAATATTTACCTTCATTATATATGTTCTTAGAATAACACATGAAGAATTAGATAAACACATCCAGTAAGATTTGCACAGAAAGACTGCACAAGACTGGAATACGTTAAAGTCAAATTTGTCTAATACGTGCTGTCTATCTAGTAAAGAAAGCTCCTCTTGAGACTACTATTTGAGATATTACACAAAGTGCAGCAAAAAACCCCATGACATTATGTTGAAAGTGGCCACTGTTTCTTAGGGAGTAAAGGTTCTACAATTACAAAGGTTCTATTAGAAGCACAGTAAATAGAGGAATATGAGAGCGGTTTTTTGGGGGGAGTTTTTTGGGGTTTTTTTTGCTTTTTTGTTTTTTTGGGTTTTTTTACAGAATCAATTTGTAATGTGGTCATCAAACAATAATTATCTGCCCTCATCTTGTGGACAAGTGTAATACCTTTTCAATCTACAAAAGGTTCTTAACAGACTGGCAGATGCTGACTGAACCCAGTCCTTCCTGCTAAAAATAGTTTAAGAATATTCGAATGTTGTAACAGCTGTTGTTGATAGGGGAGTTAGCACAATTTGCCTTCCACTTTGGATGACTTTTTAGGCAAGCTTTCAAAATATACTTGCAAGAGACTTTTGTTCATTAACCACTCTTTTCGTCTTCTCACTAGGTGAAAAAGCAGATCAAAAAGTATATACCAGCAACTGAGCAAAATGATACAAAGTTAAACAGCAAAAAACTTTTGAGATGTTGAAATTGTCTTGCTCAAACCTTATTTGATATTCAGTGCCACTGAGAAAGAAAGTGCTTTGTGAGGCAGGAGCATGACGTGGTTCTTCACCTTACAAGAGTGATTACTTGGCATCTAAACCTAACTTAGTAAATGGAACAGACGTATTGCACATGGAGACTTCCCAAATCACTTCGCTCTGCAATGGCATAGTGAGGAGGATAAAAGAGTTCCAGGGGAAATATTGCCAATTGCTGTCAATACATCAGCTATCTGACCATATCTCTCATATATAGCTCTAATGTCTTTTTGCAGTGATAGATGAATTCAGGTGTGAATTTCTATGGATAGGAAAGAAAGTGACAGTTTCAGCTTTCTGTGGGTTTGTAGGCCTGTAGATGAACAGAGGGATGGTGGGGATTGGAATTTAACTGGAAGTCACTGATTTTGGCAAGATTATATTAAAACAGGACTGACAAACTTGAAAACCTATCTTACTGTTCTAAATCTGAAGAAAAAGTTTTGGCAAGTCAAACTAGATAAGAAATCATCCAAAGTGTACACTTTAGTACACCCTGGGGCAGATATATGTTTTCCCATCTGCCTTTTGAAATAAATGAAGATTTGAAACTCATAATGTATTAAAAAAAAAAAAAAATCAATGAAGCATTTAGAGATATTGAGATTTTCCACGTAATTGCCAATGACATGCTTATACCAAAGGCAATTTGGGCAGACTACCATGAGATGCTAAAAAAGCTTCAGTAAACACCCTGAGGATAAAATATCACTTTCAATTCTATTGATCCAATTTTCACAAAAAATATTATGTATACAGAGAAGGCACTCACCTGAAAGAAAGAAAATCTGCTTGCAGAAATATTTGAATCATGAACTAATGGATATTACCATAGGTATCACACATAAACATTGGAATCACAGAACAATTATGAAGGATATCAGGTGTATGAAAATTTCCATGAGAAAGTAACTGCACAAACTACATTAGATGAACATGACAACGTCCTAAATCAGAGATTGCATTGGCATTCTCCTTTACTCTGTTCTATGATTCCAACAAGCCAGTGGCAACTCGAGCAGATGTGCTGTATTTCCAAATGTTTACCAATATAACAGCCACAAATATTACCTTTGTTTCATTAACAGAGAAGTTTATAAATTCTGGTATTAAAAAGAAGAATATGGAGAAACTACTGATGACTGGACTCATCACAGGAAATGTTCTTACTAGCTGATTCTTAGCAGATCTGAATCACAAGTAACTCAAAGACATTTTATTTGAATCTCTCAAGATTTGATTCCAAATTCAGATGTCAATCTGGTGTATTTAATGTTGACAAATAAAAAATGCACTACAAGAAACTACTTAGTAAAACTGTGAAAATAGAAGTGTATTCACTATACACTTAGTAAATTTTTTAAAACAAACTGAAATACACATGGAAGCATTCTGTGATGTAAAACTATCAGTGATCTCATTGCAGAGAAGAAAACAGTTGTCTATACAAACTATAAAAACAGCTTGAATTTTCAAAGGTATAATTTCCTTACAATGTGGTAATGATTTCTAACTGAAATTGGTGCAAAATGTTATATGGCTTTTAAGAGACACATCAGAGTACTTACAGAATGAAACCTCAATCCAGGAAAATAATATATTGCCTAGGCATGATTTACATTCAGCTGAGCTTAGATGTTTACATTCTATGTCAGGAGCAGGGGCCAAAGTTGAATGTGTGTTTCAAAATATGCATGAGGTTTCATTTCCATGCCATAAAGTTATTTCAGGGTGTGTCAAAGGACACTATGCCACCTTAAAGCAGCATGGTATAAGTTAGGATCTAACAAAGGTTAGTGATTTTTGTTGGCTTGGGGAGATTGATAGGGAAAGGACAGAACAGAAATTTGGATATAAAAAACAATAATTGCAGGAATTATGATGACTTCTGAAGGATAGATGCTTCTGAGAATGCAGAAGCTCTTCTCATTTTTATGTCACCATGATACTTATATGCGTCTCATGTTATAGTTGGCAGTCTGAGCAGCAGATACTTCCTCCAATGCAAAACAGTCCTTACAAGGTCTGTCACATAAACAGCTGATACTGTTATATAGACAACAGCTTATAGGTATATAGAAAGTCAGGTGATGAACACATTAAAACTATGAATAATTTTACAGATAATGTAATTTGATCAAGATTAGGTACATTAAAACATTATTTTCTGAATTCAGCCTTTTAAATTCAGCCTAAATTTTTCAAAACAATAAACGTCACAAGCTAAAGGCTGATACACTTTCTCACCTCATTCAACTGTTTCTTTCCTAAGAAGTTTCCTGGCATACATCGTGTTTATTCTTGTCATTGTCTTCTCTGTAAATACTGCAAGAGAGATATAGTAGTTCCTCCAAATATTAGAATTTCTGATTAGTGATGGCATTTTTATCCTTGTTCATCTCTGGTTTTAAATTAATGTACCACAGAATTAGGTTGCATTTTAATACGATGCTATTGGAAATACCTAATGCTGTTCATTACATGAAACTCTTTTATCATATTTCAGCTCCGTGGAGGATGGATTATTGATTAAACAAGATTTTAAAAATATTTTTAATATTGATTGATTAAAAAGGATTACTTATTTAAAAAGCACTTCTATTTAATTAACTTACTTTAACAAGCTAACTTCAAATATCTAGATTAATTCTGCTATCTTTGCTTAAGTCAAAGAGACAAAATTCCTACAAAGCACTAGCTTGCAATAAAGCAATAACTAGGTGGATTTGATGCTGTTTAAATTTATCACAATAAGAAATCTAAGAGTTACAATTTTTTCATATTAATATATTAACAGATTAAATAGCATTATAATTTACTATTGACATAAATGCTAAACAAAAAAGGCAGTATTTTGGGTTATCAGTAAGAGTTAGGACATCTTTCCTATTTTTAAGTAAAATCTTAAAAAAAAAAACAAACCTTCCATTTCATATTTAGTTATTCTAAGAAATTTATTAGATTGAAAAATACACAATGCTTCAAAAATTAGTTAATCTCTAAAAAAAATTAAGTCTGCATATCCTTGTAATACACTGAAAAGAATTAAATGATGCTGTGGTTAATGTAGTACTTAGGTAAATTAACATAGAGATGAATCTTTAATTAAATGCACAGTATCTACTTTCAGAGTTATTAACTAAACTTGTTCTCAATTAATTTAAAATACATCACATTTTTTCCTTTTCTGATTTTCACACCCTATTGTGGCAGTGAAATTGATGTGAAAGCTCTGTCACAAGAATAATTTTCAGTTATGATACAAACATACAGTATTGTGGTGGGTTACCCTTGGTTGGCTGTCAGATGACCCCTAAGCCACTTTCTCACTCCATCTTCTCTTCAGAAAAAGGGCAGAAAATAGGTGAAAAGTCTCAGAAAGAAAGCAAGGAAAAATACTCATTAATTGCCATCACAGGCAAAAGATGCTTGAGTGGGGAAAAATTAATTTAATGCCAAGTAGAAGAGGTGTAGGATGGTGAGAAACAAAGATAGAAATAAAAACATCTTTTCCCCTACCCTCCCCATCTTCCCAGGGTCAATTTCACTTCTTTCTTCCTGTCACTTCTATCGCCTCCCTGCCTGAAGAAGTAAAAGGGAATTGGGAATGGAAGTTACAGTTAGTTCATAACATTTTTTCTCTGCTGCTCCTTCCTCCTTCTCACTTTTCCCTTGCTTCAGTGTCAAGTCCCTCCCACGTGGTGAAATCTTTCTCAAATTCCTTCTGTGTGGATCCTTCCCATGTGCTAGAATACCCCAACAACTGCTCCAGCATGGCTTCTTTTCATGGGATACAGTCCTTCAGAAACAGACAGTTCCAATGTAGGTTCCACAAGCTGTAGTTCCTGCCAGGAAATCTGCTCCTGCATAGGCTCCAAGGATCCTACTATGGCAAGGGCTCCTCTTTTTCCAGGGCATATCCACTTGCTCCAGTTGGGTTTCTTCCACTGGCTGCAGGGAAACATTTGATTTTCACCTGGAGCACTGCCTCTCCCTGCTCTTTCACCAACCTTAGTGTCTACAGAGCCGTTTATTTTTCTGGTGTGGAGGGATTTTTACCCTTTCCAAAATACTTTATCACAGAGGCACCATGAGCATTCCTGATGGGCTCAGCTTTGATCAGCAGTGGTTCTGTTGAAGAGCCTTCTGGAACTGGCAAAATAAACTGCACAAAGAGAAAAAAGACAATAGCATAACATAGCACTAAATAAAAAAATAAACACAACCCGCCATTTTACTCTGTGTTGCTCCTCTTGTCCTCCTTCTGCAT
>PYHW01010334.1:2521910-2536933 GCA_013186435.1 Turdus rufiventris
TACATTTTTTTAATTTATAATTGTATAGACTGATAAATGCTCAATAATACTTTGAAATTAATTATGAATGTAAATTGGTCATTTAAGTATAAAAAATATATTAATTAAGCATGCAAACTTTGAAGCGTTTTCAAGATCACACTACATAAATAGTCTGAACCCATTATGTGAACACATTAAAGACATCAGCTGAGGTGCAGATGAAAGAGGTGATGACATTATCTTCCACTTTTGAGCTTGTTTAAATCACTTGAAGCAGTGAAACATTTCCATGAGGTAAGAAAAGTATGTCAGGGAGAGAAAGAGAGGTAAAATGCAAATAAATATCTCCCTAATCTAGTAAGAGGTGGAAATTTGGGTTACTCTCTTTTATCCAGCAAGTTACCATAAACACATTTCCTTTTGGGAATATAAAGGTTTGTGATCTTTCCTAGTGCTTGCAGACAGTTATAATCTCTGGGTCAGTGACACAATGGCACCTTCCCATAACCCTACTCCCTATTTACATTGCAACTGTTCATTTACCATATATTTCATAGCCATGAGTTAAAATATTCACCTAAAAACAGGCAGAAGTCTTGCCACCCTTTAAGTGAGCTCCATAACTCCTGGGCTGGTGGTAATCATAAAAATTAATATTTTTCTGGGCTCATGAGGCTTTCATGCATTTAATACAAAGCAGATTAACAGAAAAGAGTAAGAAAAATTATGTGAACTACTCATAACCTCACAATTGCAGGAATTACTGGAACAGGTGCATTTGGCTCCCCTCAGGCCATACTGTCTCACACAGTATGTCTATTAGTTAACAGTTAAAATAAAATTCTCTTTCTAAAGTGAAGAAAGGTTAAACTGAATATCTCCATCACCAATATGTGGGATTTTTTTCCCAAATATATTACCCTGCCACCACCTGCTTCAAAAGGGAATTCTGCCTTTTTATGTTTGCCATGTGAGGTTCCTTGCCAGATGTCAATAGAATCTGAATGACAGACTTCAAATGAATTTTAAGAATAAATTTTGATCATTTTACGTAAAAATAAGAAATTACTGTGGTAAAAGTAACCAAATATCTTGCATCTCTTATTCAGTTATATTGGCCTCTATATTGACCTTCCTAGATTTGTGCAGTAACCATCTCATTATAAAGGTGGATACTCCTTGACATTCGCTTGGTAGTCTGGGCAAGATAAACCTCAATATATAATTTCAAAACTCAGTCTACACTTGTGTCCCAATATCTCATAGTTTGGTTAAGGAATTTTGTGGACAAAATAGTGAAATTTGAGAAATACTTCTGAAATTTATGCAAGAATTTAGGAAGAAGGGGTAGAGTTTCTGATACAAATTAGTGTTCTGCTGAATTCAAGGAAACATTTAACTCAGGTGTCTCAAATGGATATTCAAGAACTCCTCTTAAGGCATGTAATTAATCCTGAGAACCTTCAATTTCTGAGTAGATCTCATCCTTATTTCTGTTTACATAATCCTCCTTTTCAAAAATCTGATATCTAAATATGCAGGAAAATTTCTTAATAAATCCTAAAAATATTTCAGTATCAGCAAAATTCCATAAAAATAAGCAACAAACCCTCTTTTATATTCTTAGTGTTTGAGAAAAAGTAATTTTTCAATGATAAAAAGAGTCTGAAATAAATGGTTGATGCATTTGAAGTTATTTTGGGGATTCTTTTTGGCTTCCCAGTTACTTGCTGAAAAGAAAAAACTGAGAATGAAGATTCACAAAAATTATGTGTGGAAAGTTCTGTTGAGTGTTGTCTTCCAAAACTGACACACTACCAGAGAATATTTGCTTGCTTAATGGAGTGTCATTTTGTACTAGCTAGCAAAGAGAGACACACCTCTTTCAGGTTTCAATAATTTTCAATATCAGTTTCATTAATCTCTTCATTTGCTCAGCATAATTTTCTGTAACACCCTTATCTTATGAAAAAAGATGATTGCCCTCTCCTTACAGATATTAAATGTGTTTCTATAAAAGAAATAGAATTGTTGGGTTGATTTTTTTTTTTTTCTCTTCTTTGGTAGGCATACTGCCTTTGGTCTCATGACAGAAAAGTCAAAGAAGTATTTTTGAAAACAGACTTGCAGTTTTTCACTCTTCATTTGACATTTTGAGATGTCGTTAGTTTCTTTTATGTTTGATAGACATTGAATTTTTATTTTAAGTGGTTTTAAACACCCTGAAATACTTTGGCATATTTCAGACTTGGAAAAAAAAAGTTAAATACTTACTTTAAATGTTTATGTCTCAGTGGTCCTTAAAAAAAAAAAAAATCTGTCTTTCTTACTGTATCTGACAAGTTACTTAAATCCTACAGGGCATAAAACCATTCCTATGCACATTGTCAATGACAGCAGCCTGTAATTAAACTATTTGTTTGCATTAATTGCAAAACTTCACATGAGTTTATAATTCCCTGCTGAAAGGAATCGTTTTCCACAGACAAGATAATTAACTTCCACGTATCAGACAACTTTTCACGTACACCTTTGGCCTTTACTTCAGCTGAATACATTACAGGAGGTTTCAAATGTGCTCAAACCACCATAAGTTAAGTGGAAGCCTTGTTTTGTGTTCCCAGTTGTCAATAGACACTTTTGGTAGGGTAGGCTTTTGTGTGCATGTGTTAGCTGCAGGAGTGCCTTCTTTCAAAAGTGACAATTTTTCTATAGAATTATTTTATTATAGAATGCCTTTAGATGAGGGACCCCACTTCATTTGCACCTCAATTGCATTTTTATCACCATTCTCTTCCTGGCTGGTATATTTGCTCTTTTACTATACATGGTTTCTGGTGTATATCTTATGCAACCCAATGAATTTCATGGTCTTTTTGAAGCAATTTAGTGAAAGAGATTAAATTTTTTTAATGTGGTGATACATACAGCTATCTGACACCTACAGTAGAGACACTGAATTGTCACTGTGCAGACACTCATTCTTCTTGCCAATATATATATTTTTTTTTCCTCACAATCTCACATAAGTATATTTCAAAAAACTTCTTCCTTTGGATGATCAAAGTTAATTTTATCTACTGGGATTGCATCAAATCACTTCTAAATAAGCAATTTATACACCCAAGACAGCAAATAATCATTGCTGGTGATGTCAGGTAGAATATGAGATCTGAATAGCTTATTATTTCTGTTTTCTTGAGATAAATAAATACTAAGACTAAAATTTTCACCAGTTCCTGGGTAATTGTCCAAGAAGACGGGGAGATCAAACTTTTTGCTGACAAAGATTTCCTGTAAATAACTAGAATTGAAATCATAGTGAGGCTGCTCTTCAGAAGCTTAAATCAAGAACCTGAGAGAAAAAAATGAGATTTTACCACTCATCCAAAAATATAGGTAGGTGCAACCTTTAATTTAAGTAAGAAAAGGAAGATTATACAAACTGAAATTAAAACAGGACTCTAAATAAAGTTCTTGGGAGAATAATGAGTAATGAAATATGTATAATCATAAATTCCTTGTCGTTAAGAAGTAGGGTTAAATATAAGTGCACTCACTTTTTCACATTTGTATAATAAATTTCATGATTACTTTCTGATTATTTTTCATAAGAGTATATTTTAATCTTTACTGATAAAATAAAATTGTGTGTAGATTAGTGATATAATTATAAAAAAATAATTTCAAAAACCATAATATAACTGCACCTTTTTGAAGCAATAAAAGTGATTAGAACAATTTCACTTGGAAGGTAGCTACAATGATCATCTCATCCAATTGCCTCACCAATTCAGGGCTGAACAAGTTAAAGAAAGTTATCAAGGGTATTGTCCAAATGTCTCTTAAATATTGACAGCACCAATCACTTCCCTAGGAATCACATTACAGTGTTTAAGCAACTTCATGGTAAAGAAAGGCTTCCAAATACCCAGTCTAAACCTCCCCATTGTAGCTTTGAGCCATTTCCATGCCTGCAGCATTTAGGCTTTGTTGTGATTCAGATTTGATGGTGTAATTCTGTGTGTCAAAGAGGCCAGATCATTCAATCATGGTGTGCAGATAAAGCAGAAGCCTTTTTCACCCATTAAAAAACAAACTAAGCAAGGCATAATTAATATTTTCTTATCTTTATCCCAGACAGGCTTATTAAAGTAAAATACTTAGCAAGATGAATGAAACATTTTGTAACACTGTACTTATTTTGGCTGGATTAGAGTTATTTTCCTTCATAAGAATTTGTATGGGGTTATGTTTTGGACTTGTGATGAAAACAATGCTGACAACACAAGGGTGTGTTTGTGATTGCTGAGCAGTGCTTGCACAGCCTCAAGCCTTCTCTGCTCCTCACCCTGCCTCACCCCGCCTCACCCCAGCAGCAATAGGCTGGTGTTGTGCAAAATGTGCACAAGAGGGGACACAGCAGGGGCAGCTGATCCCAAAGAAACCGGAGATATTCCATACCATGTGCCATCAGGACTGGCAATAAAAGCTGAGAGGAAGAAAGAAGAAGGAGGGGACAATCAGGGTGCTGGCATTTGTCTGTCCAAGTGACCATTAGACTTGATGGAGCCCTGCTCTCCTGGGAATGGCTGAACACCTGCCTGTCAATGGGAAGTGGTGAATTAATTTCTTGCTGTGCTTTTCTTGCATGCACAACCTTTACTTTCCCTATCACACTGCTTTTATTTCAACACAGTGTTATGCTTCTATTTCTTCCCTGCAACCTATTGAGTGCATTGACCAAGAAGCTGTGAGGTACTTAGCTGTTTATGGGGGTTAAACCACAAAAAAAATCTTAATATCATAACATCAGAAATATATGCTTTTTAACACAACATAAATAGAGCATAAATATTTTATTAATCTGTAACTTCAAAGGCATAAATTTGGGATAGTTGCACAAATGATGTACAAGTCAATTTGCTAGTAATATCTTCAAAACAATACATGAAGCACAAAGAATATGTATGAAAGTTGTCTGTGGAAATCAGGTTTTATACTGCAGATTAATCAGGAAAGATGTGTGATGGAACCAGAATCAGTTCTGGTCCTAAAAATAGGATGAACTGTATAAGAGCAGATGAAACCTTATTTTTATAGTCTAGGGAGTAAGGAAAGGAACACAGAGCACAGAGGATGAGGAACACCCCACTTTTAGTACTGCATCCAATGAAGGCCCCAACAAAAAGCAAGTACAGAGGAGGGCCACAGAGGTGATTCCAGTTCTCCAGCAAAAGTGCTTTTCACAGGGAAAGGAAAAAAAATCAGTCTTTATTGTTCAAGGTGTGAGTTTGTCTTTCAGTCTTCTCAGCATCTTAGATTAACTGCTATCCCAAAGAGAAAAAAAGACTAGAGAGAGCAGAAGATTGGATAAAGAGTATTCTGTATAGAAATGTTTTTCATGGATTTGTGAAGCAGATCTAATGTATAAAAAGTCTATCTGGATTGATGTTAGATGTTAGAATGGCAGGGTTAGTTGCTTGAACAGAGGAAAGTGAGATTTTTTGCCACAAATAAATTACAAAACATAAATTCTGTTTTGTCCCTCCTTGATTTTTGCTAGGAAAGTGTCCTCCTTTTCACTCAGAGAGAAATAATCCACCAACATCTGTGATCTATTAATAAGAAAATAGGACTCCAGCCATAAGGTGTAAAGTTTTAATTAATAATATATACCTCAAGTTGTTTGTCTGAGACATGAATTGTATTTCACTACTCTATATGGATTACTCAACCCAGCATCTGGAAAACAACCCTACCGTTCCCTTCTCTTGCCTTGATGAGCAATTAGCAATGCAGTGGACTGTAATGGAAATGACAACGGATGAGGATGGCCTTTGTAACCCAGTGGGGCATGAAGCATCAGTAAAGACAAAATGTTTTTTGCAGGGGTTTTTCACATAATTCAATTAAAATGCTTTTTTTTTTGTCTTCCACTTCCAGTTCTCTCAGTTGTCTTAGGCAGAGGCATTCCTCAGTTGTCATGAAGGAGAAAGTGGGTAAAGGAGTCTGTCTGTAAATTCAGCTTCTGTTTTGCAAACCTGTGTTAATTTATCATTGCTGCATTTCTTTGTCATCCTTTACCCTTTTGTTTCCCTTTGTTCTTCTCCACATACACATTTTCCCTTTTCTGTCAAGAAAATTAATGCATACCTTTTGGGTATTAAGTTTTATATTAAAAAAGCTTACCTAAAGTATGTCTTTCATGGAAGCATTCAATTAAGAATTAATAATGAAGCTTCTGTCTTAATTAAATATTGAATGATTTTAAAATTACTTAATGAAGATTCAGAGATAAATTAGAATCTTTCTCTGATTTATCTGAAGTTGCTGCAAAAACTATAAATTATGTTGCAGTAAATGTTAGTTATAAGAAAATATTAATTATCTTTTCAGTTAATGTTGTATTCAGAAAAAACAGCTTAAACCACAAAGACCTTACTTAGTTAAAGAATGTCATCAGTAGAAGCAAAACTGCAAGTTGTCTCGTACAAAAAAAATTTCCATAAAATCTGCGTTTGATAATGGTTTTGGATCATCTGTCAGAGGATCAGGTGTGATGTTGAACTAAGTATCTGAGATTTTATACCTCTAGAAGACTGAAAAATATCTGGTAATTTTCAAATTGTGTGGTTCCCTTTGTAAGTGTTCTGTATAAGATTACAGATGTATTATCCACAGAAATTTGAGTAACTGAAAATCTTATACTTGCTTTAAGGGCATGTGTATTTGGGATCCCTTTTATTTTAAGAAACACATCCACTTTCTTATTTTAAACTGGGTTTAGATATAAAACTTCAGTTTCTTTGTGTATAGATATTTTTATATTGGCTTTATATTACATGATCAGTGCAAATGATTATCTCAAAATAGAGAGTAATAAATCCCACTGTGTATGCACTCAAATTTATTTTTATTCAACACAGTTGACACAGGTTTTGTGACTTAATGCAAAGTGCAAAATGGTACCAAAAACAAGCCAAGAGGTAAATATTTGTGCTGTTCTTTGAGCTAAATTTAAAATAATTGCTAGTTATTAGATTGTCTCCCGAAAGTTTAGAAAAAATAAAACTACTGCTTTGCCAGATAAGAATCATCAATATTGATATATGGTGGGAGCAAGTTCTTCTGGGTAAAAAGAAGTGATTTTGTTTCATAAAATATTGCATATATATTGATAAGAAAGAGAAAAATATCAACATAAGACATTATCATTAGTTTATATCTGTAATATAGATATAAACATATTCCCATATAATTATTTAAATTAAATTTTTAGTATTCTATTCTATTCTATTGAGGTAAAGATTGTTAGGTAAGAAAACTGGAAATTTGTAGTCTCCTGTCTTGGTTTACACCAAGTTAATATCTGCACAAGAGTCACATTAGATTTGAATGACAAGTGCTCCTTTTTAATAGTGATCACACTCTAAAAAACATAAATGGTTGCTTATACTGCAGAATAAGATTTCAAGATTGCATCACTTTCTAGGAAATAAGACAGGTGGAATGTCATTAATTCAGAAAAAAACACAACTAAATGCATTTAGAAAAATGACAAACAAGGAAAATTTAGTCACAGTAGTTAGCATCACAGAGCAGTGTTGCTACTCAAGCTGCAAATCAAACACATGACTTTATCTTTAGTCTTGAACCTACATTTAATATAAAAATATGCCACAAAGTTCTCAGTGTATCAGTAGAAAAGGTAGAAAAATCTTGTACTGACATTGTAGGGCATTCAGCATGAAACAAAGTGGGTAGAAACAAGATGCAACAACCCTGGAAATAATTTCAAAACTTTTCAGTTTTCTGCCATACTTGATCTGTTCTGAGAAGTTCTTATAGGAATGAAATTATTCAAAGGAAAGCTCAGCTCTCATTATTCAAATATATATTTAGATTAAACTTAATATTTGGGTTATACAAGAATCAAATCAAGAGTTAGAAACGGACTTAGGATGTTAAAAGTTAAAAACATCTTAAATTCCTACAGAAGTAATTTGGGAATTAATGTCTTTTCCTATTTAGAGAATGTACATTAGTCAGCATCATCTATATCTTAAGTTAAAGTTATAGCAGAATAAGGGAGGCTTCTACAGTTTTTCAATAGCCTGGATTTTCTTTGAGAGTTGTATTTGTTTTTGCTTTCTATCTCTACCTGTCACCAACAAATTTAATTCTTTGCTGTTGGTATGACTGTAGGAATTAACACCATTTGGCAAATGTCTCAAACTTAACTGATGACTTTTAAATTATGCTAACGAATAAATCATTTCACTTTTCAATCTCACTAGAGACTATGCTTTATACACACATTTTGTAATATAAATCTTTTATCACTTTGACATGAATTGAGATGCAGCCTCTACTGAATGGTTAAACAGAAACTTTGAGTATATAATGAAACTCTTTTATGTCTTCCAAGTTGAAGATCTCTTACCCTGCACTTATAAGTGTAAAGTGTCATCTTATCCTTCCATAATCCCACTGAGATAAAGTAATATTCCATTTGCTAATTTTTTTAAGTGACTGTGTTTAAAATATGGAGGAGTTTTTGAGTAGGGTTCAGTGACACAATTTAATATAATTATAATTTCTAAAATAGACATATTTAAATAATTCTATAACATAGCTTTTGTGATATACTACTTTTAAATTGTCTCTACCTTATGACAATTTGACAACCTCCATCATGTCTATCTAGGTTTCCATTGAGTAAGCAAAATCCCATGCCACATCTCCATCAAAAACCTGGAAGAGGCCTTTGTCTAAATATAACTTGCAAGTGACTGTCAGTGCCGCTAACTGAAGATAAGAATGCCTACACAGAATTTCAGGCTTCAGGGGAACATGCGTGCTTTCAGAATTGTTCTCTATCATAATTATCCTGAAGTGAGCAATTAAATCTAGCAATCTGAAAAACCATTCTACAAGAACAGGTGGGTGAGCTGTGAGATCAAAGTAAGAAACCATTGAATAGAGAGAAGTGTCTATTCCCACAAACCAATCCACAGAGTTTTGAGAGGTAATTTTATTTTCTGTCACTCAGTGGTCTCAAAATAACATTTACAGAAAACAGAAGTGCTACCAAAGGCATTATTTTGGAATGGACACGTCATTTTGAAAGATCCCAGTGGTTTTGAAGGTAGACATAAAAACAGGATAAAAAGGGTATTTAGGAACAATACAAGATATATTTAAAATAGTAGAAACATGACAAGAAACAATATGCAGTATTTTAAAGTTTAAGAATTAGCAGTTCATTAATTGCAAGAGTATAACAGGTAATTATGTTCAGTGACAATGGACCCGACAGATTTTCCTCTCTATCACCTTGCAACATCAAGGATATCTGTAGTTTCACTTCTTGAAACACTGCAGAAGTGGTAGTGGTGGTGGTGTTTTAATTAAGTCACTGAACTAACAGAGGAGCATATTAATTGCATCTGTCCCCATGAGTCAGGCTCCAGTAAAGCACATGGATTTGATTATCACATCACAAGAGAACTGGTAAAGCAAACAAGAAGGAATAGTAGTGTCAACTATGGTGTGAGTTTTCCTGTAAGATCTCTCTAGGTTCAGGCTCATTAACAGTAAAACACTGCCTTTTTCCTGGCCTTCCTGTGGGTCACAGTCTTGGCAACTGCATTTGGAAGACAGACTGCAGCACCAGCCCACACAAAAAATAGAGAAAGACCACATAATGAGGTATGCATTTTATAGGTTAGGCCAGCAGGTTCGTAGGTTTACAATCAGCCAACTTGTAGAGAGCCACCTGAACCACAAATAACTGAAAACAAATTGAAAGGAAGCAGTGACAGGAACAGTACCTAGAGAAAAGAAATCCAAAAAAGCAGTGGCTGAAAATATTTTTACCAGGCAATGCTTTCCTTGGAAAAATACAATTCATTAATACACTAACGTTCATACAAGCTTATGGATTTTATTTTTGTTTTTTTCAGAAAATTTGTCAAAAAATATTATTGTCACTTTTGAGTTTCATTTCAATGTTAAATAAATTTGCTTCAATAAGATAAGTAGATTTTATTTCATGTCGATTTCATCAGACTTCATCGTTCAGATTATATTTTAAATTATATAATATTGTGGATACATAAGGTATTCATATTAATTATAGTAATTCCAAGTCATCGAAACAATGCTTTTCTAAGATAGAAATTACTATTGAATGCAGATGATTCAGCATTGCCACAACTGTAGAGCAGAACATCATCAAATAAATATTTTGGAATTTCTAATTTAGAAGTCCTATGTCCTAGTTTGTCTTTCTAGTTTTGAGAAGGGTAACCCAAAAGTACCAAACTATCATAATTTACAGCAAAATTGCATTTTCACTTTTTACAGAAAGCTGTAGAAGGCAAACAGGGAACAATACAAGTAAGAGATTTTACATTTTCATGTTCACAGTATCAATGCTGTCTGTGTTCAGGAATATTGAACTCACTTTTCAATCCTGGAGAAAACTTTTAAACTTAAAAGAAAGATCAGCAGGTTTCATAACAGAGAGCACATTGTTGTTGGGGGCACCCAATTCAGCTATATGGAGATTTCATAAATTCTTGAGAATCCATATGTATAAAGAATATTTTAGGTTAAATGTGTTTGTCAGAATGACTCTTACATTTCACTTTCTAGTCACCTTGCTGTCAAACTTAACAATGTTTATTTCAGGATCTTCTAAAGCAAAGTTTCTAAAAAAGTAGGAGTTAAGAATGCGTATTTTTCAAAGTGATGTTTTTATCCTCAGAATGTGATGAGGACTTGTACACCACAAGAATTTATTGGCTTAGCTTTTAAATAGAAGGTTTCATCACCAACACTCTTCAGATTATGCTTGGGAGCCAGTTAGGTGTAAGTTTTTGAAAAAAAAAGGCAGAGACAGCTTTTCAGCAAGACTAGGTAGGCCACATAAAATGACATTTTACTCAGGCTATACAGAGGCAAATGTCATTGTATGTGGCTTATCTGTATTTAGGAGTGTTTATTTGGACATAAGCAGAATATATTCACCTTCACTTATGGCAAGCACCTCTTTCTAAATTTGAAATTTTTGAAAGTCAGGACATAAGTATTAATGTAGAAAATTATGAAGCATAATGCCATAGTCAGGTTATCAATAAACTAAATATTAAAGGAAAATATCAAACATTGGATTTATTATTCTGCTAGTAGGATAACAGAAAAATAAGGAACTCGGCTCTTCTTGCATAACAAAAAAAATCCTCATTATCTGCTAGCAGGAAGTGGATTTCCAGATCCTCTTAGCTAAGACATGTATCTGGGCATAATGGTCAGACATATATTGTCTGTCCTCTCTCTAGAGTGTTTTGTTCGGTGAAGAAATAAAATTTAGATTTGCCTGAGAAATATTTTAAACACTACAGTTTAAACACTACAGAAAAGAAATGTGGCCATTCAGGCATTGACCTTAACTGAATGCTGCCAGCATATGAATTGAGGATAACAGTGTCACAATATACAGATTTTCTGTATTCTAAGATAAAAGTATCACACTACTAAATCTTCTAGACACATGTAAAGATTAGGGTATACATAAGAGTTTTATAGATGGAGTAAAATCAGGGCTTCCCATCAGTTGGGTAATCTTTAAATAACCAAATTGCTGAGATAGACTTGATCCTATTGATGGCCATTATTGGGGAACGTCTCTTTCGTTGCATTCTGGAATGTCTTTTTTCAGGGTATTGCATGTACTGAAATTTAGGGACTTTAGACACAGAAACTTTGATAGTCTCAGGTGCCAAAAGATTAAATCAGACCTCGCCTAGATGCCTCTTCTGCTGAGGATATAGTTAATAAAGAGGACTTAGATATGTCTAAGTCTTTATCTCTTTATGGGATCCAGTGCACTGATCTAAATGCAGACGTTGGCTGTCATCTCCACTTTATGTAGTTCCCCATCACATTGCAACTCTAGCTTAGGTGTGGAAGCGGAATGGGTGGATCCCAGCATCCATAAAATGCTGGAAACCAGTCTTTACTAGAATATTAACACAACTAAGCTGTTGCTGAAGTAATCTCAGGGACAGCTTGGGTTACTCTCTACAGCACTTGTCTGTAGACACATTCTACATCACTTAGATGTCCTGGAAAGGTAGCTTTAGCCTTGTAGCTTTGTGTAGGAGTGAATAATTTATGTGTGAGCTGTTTATGCTTGAATGTTTCAGTGGGAGCGCTTCTCTTTCATAAAATAATGTTCACTAATTCAATTATAGAGCTCTACAAACAGTAGGATTGGCTTCCCTATTCACAGTTAGAGTGCCAAGATGCCTGCAGGTAGATAGGTATATCTGTCAGTGATCACAGCACCCACTGTGCAGAAATGTGCTTCAGAATAAACATTTCAGATCTTGAAAGTCAACAGTGCTTAACAGCAAGATACAGACTATATGCTTCAGGCAACTAATTTTGGTATTGAAACACCTGAAAATCCAGCACCTAGCTTTTTCTGGGCAGTACAGACTTCTTTAATTATATGGCCTATCTGTTTAGTCAATGGCAAAAGATTTGGTTCATCTAAGAGGTAATTTTAAATAGTTGAGTTCCCTGGTCTTTAAATTGACTGCATACAAAGCTTGAACTCTTGGACAGGAGAGATCAAGCAGGAAGCTGCCTGCTCAGGGGCATGTTCTGTGTCCCAAAGCACAGACCTGGAGCTAAAGAACAGGAGCCAGCCTGCAGAGACTCTGCTTCAGATTGCTTCATCCTTAACTAAGACCAAGGAAAAAAATTCACTTTTTTAAGGTGTACAGAGAACTTGAAGCAATGTTACTGTTGTGTACGAAAGTCTAGTTGACTGCACAGAAAGAGTCGAGTTTCTCAGCATTAAACTCCACCTCCTATTTACAAGGATTTGGGCATTATTGTTCAAGCAACAGGCATGATATATAAGATAGACACTGGGGTGCTTGGTCTCCTCCATATTCTTTCTTCTCCTCCCACATCTTGAAGCTGATATTGTGTAATGATGAATGCAAGTGACATGGGGCTAGGTAAGCAGCAAGAAAAGGTGAAAAGAAGGGTAAGACCGGTAATCTGCAATTGGAAGGTTCTATTCTGCTAAACAAAAGCAGAACATAGTTCTTCTCACAACACTGCTTGTGTATTTTCTATCAGAGTCATTGGACAAAACCCAGAAATAATATGAAGGAGGAGAAAGTGTTTTTGAATAGAGGTTGCTGTGCTTTATAAATAAATCGATGTTGTCTGTCTTTTTAGATGTGCTTAAAGAACCTTTGCCAGCTGGAGTCCCTCTGAGATTCAGGCTGAGGCTCAACACCTCCTTTTCAAAGATCTCAAGTACACAAAAGCTTTGTTATCCACAGTGCAAGTGCTTACAGGGAGAGGCAGTGAAAGGAACTGCTTTAGGAATTTTTTGAAACCCCGTATTTTCCAGTGCATGTAAGTCCAGCTCAGGCAGTTCTGATGGTTTTCAAAACTTGTTTTGCTTTGTTAAAATGCACCTCCATGCTTTTTCTAAAAATGAAGCCTAAAGAGACTGTTGAGAAAAAAAAATAAATCACCTTGCCCCCATTTCCTATATCCGCATGCTGGGCACACACTGTGCATTGGTATCAAAAGGAAGGTTGCACTTCATTCACGCTTTCTTTGTAAGAGCAGAGATACAGTTTCTTTGTGCTCAGAAGCTCAGGGATTAATCTCTGGCTGGCTGGACGCAGACAGTCTGGGATCTTTTGTAACAGACTGCAGCTACTTCAGGGCTGGACAGACCTTTGCTGAATAAGACAGCAATTTGTACAAAGGTGTGCACAATAAGGAATGGTATCCTGCTCTATCACCTGTAAAAGCTCTCTGAGAGCAATGTGAAGTGAAAGCTGTATTCTTTCAATATTCCAAGAGGACCAATAAGATTTTTTTTATGTGGGAAGCCCTTACAAGTTTCATAGTGACATATTGTTTATTTCATGTTTGTATTCATTCTCTCAGTCTGTGAAGGCAAATGTTGGAGGCACTACTGTGTCACAATTTGCAGATCATCCCTGGCAGTTAGAGGGCTCATTGGTTCACATCATATTCTCTTTACTATGAGAAACATGACCGGACCCACTACTAGCACATCAGTAGGTAGGCAAGTATAATCTTTTAATCTCACAGCCAGTAAACTTTTTCATACTGCAGCCTTTACTATGTATCAACTCTAATACTGCCTCTTAAGAAGATGGAAAAGTACATATAATCTGTCATGTGTCACCACATGTGTCAGCAGCTGTCAGGTCCCTAAACACTTGACCTCAAACAAAATGGGTTGGAGTATAGACACAGTACACTATCCCCTTCTAAAGACTTTCCTGAGCTATTTCACACATAGCAATATTCTACAGACATTTTATAGTTACTGCTCCACTTCTGATTAAGACTACATTTTATGCTGTGTATGCAAGCAGGCGCAAAAAACCCTGTGATGATATGAATGAGATTTTGTTCATACTTAGCACCCACCTACACATCAGAGATTAAATCTGTGTTTAAAATCCACTTTCTTGTCTATTAAGAGGGACGTTTTCCCTCAGCAGTGATAATGGAAATGGATTGGAATGCCTGTCTTCCAGTTTACTAGTATTTATGGATATTTACTGGTATTTCTGTAATCACATATTATGTGTGTGGCAGAGTTTCATAGCAGTATGTAGTCTGCTAGAGGGAAGGTTTTATTTTCTGGATGAAGAGGGACAGGATAAGCACTTTTACATAAGTAACATTACCACAGTATATGCAGTTTTGTCTGGAAGAGCTTACAGTGTGGATGCAGCAATTACAGAGATCCAGCTAGTACCAAACCAGACTGGTCAATCTACAAATCATCATGGCATCAGTTTGGGTCCTGAAGCAGTAGGTGACCACTTGTATAATATTGCATCAAACAAAAAACCTCATCTTTCTGAAAGTACAGTAATTTCACGACTATAAGGCGCACCCTTTTGACTAAAATTTTTCCCCAAACCCGGAAATGCGCCTTATAGTCCGGTGCGCCT
>PYHW01010334.1:2538056-2557313 GCA_013186435.1 Turdus rufiventris
TATCTGATCTACAATGTTGCGAGTTTTGCTGACTCCCGGCAGGTGCGCCTTATAGTCAGGTGCGCCTTATGGTCGTGAAATTACTGTGCTTTGCCAGCAAAAGAAAACACAAGGATAGTGAAACATGATTTAGCTAACTTACTATTTTCTTAGCTCATTTTGAATACTCAAATGGGGTCTTTAGGGAAAGAGCACTGAAAAAGATATTCTTCCAAGTGAAAGACTGACCTTGTTATATCCTTACAGTCTAGTGGAAACTTCCTTTATTCTTCCTGTAGGCAAATACAAATATAGTCTGTATGCAAATGAAGGGAGAAATTAAGTACACAAGGTCATATTCTACTACCTTTCCCCTTTTGGAGCAATGTATACATCATCAAAGTATAATGTATCAAGAAGGTACTCTGCTATACTCACATTTATCTTTTTTATTAGGTTATAGAGGGAGGAAATGTTAACTGTGGCAAAATAAAGGCTAGAATCAGCCTCAAAATTTTAATAAGGGATTGTTTCATTTGCTTTTGTGTAATTTTAACATCAAATAATGTAAATGACTCACAGCAATAAGCAGCTATTTGCAAAATTTCAGCATTTAAAAGTTGTGATAAAAAGGGTTTGTCTATTAGTGTGTCTCAACTCTCTTTCCCTTTTTAGTATGCAGTAGGTCATTCACATGTTAATCAGCTCTCTGCTTTCCAAAATTTTGATTCTGCTACAAAGCTCAATTGTTTTGATGAAGACTAGAGGTCTGCAGATTTTGCACTCAGTATAGCCAAGCATTAGCTTGGTGACATTGTATTAGAAACTATTATCCTAAAAATAGAGCTCTTTCATGATACAACATCAATTGTAAATCTGGTTTATCTGTGAAACAATGGGTTACGCCAGGACACAATGTAAATTTAGTCTTTATTTTGATTGACAGGGTTCCTTATATGTCTTATTAACTTGTTCTTGGACACCCCAGTCTTTTCCAAGGACATGAAATTATTTGAAGGATATAGAAACAAAAACAGGAGCTTTTTTTATCTTTTTATAATTTTTACTGAAAATAGAGATTGAGGAAATAGAAAGCAGGCAATTGGAATGCAAAGAAAGAATGAGTGCCTTGTTGTATTCTTTTAAAAATACGAAACTCACAAACTGAACCAATCAAAATCCAAAAATATCTATCAATTTTTATAATTAAATGTTTACTTATTTATCTCTATTGTTTTTAACACAACCATTTATTTGAATATTTTTCAAGAAAATAAATAGTGTGAAAGCAAAAGCTGGATTAGAAATGTTTTTATATGACCTGTTTTTCAAGAGAATATGTGCTTGCAGGCATTTTAGTGAAATTTTGTCACTTGGAAGTCCAAGATCTTCTACTGAATATCCTAACTGAGACTTATAGTTTCCATTTATTTTTTATTTTCTAGAAGGAAAATAAAATTATTCTGTAATGTCTCACTCTCTCTGAGTTATGAGGTCAAAATATAACTATTTGGCTTAGGGAAAGAAAGAAAAATTATCCAGTTGTATTGTTCAGAAGATATATTGTCAT
The DNA here is from genome assembly GCA_013186435.1 of Turdus rufiventris. Lineage (NCBI taxonomy): Eukaryota > Metazoa > Chordata > Aves > Passeriformes > Turdidae > Turdus > Turdus rufiventris. Next base: position 2,539,606 of record PYHW01010334.1, read on the forward strand.
GAATTGAAAAACATTTATACTTCAATGAAAAGCACTACTTCAATAAGAAGATTTGATCCCTCTACCTCCCAAATATTTGCAGTAGCTCTGATAATGTTAACAGGACTTATATCAGTCTTTTCAGCAGTGCTAACTGTGAGGAGGTCCCCAAACATCACCCCAGTTAAGAAACGTGTGTACAAACACAACATGACTGCTAAGCCAGCTGCCCAGTAGCCAAGAGAAATTCATCTTGCCTGGATTTCTCTTAAAGCTGAATGTCACTGCCCAATTTCATGTAAGCTTACAGCACATGAAATAAAAGATTGGTGCCCTCTCTCTGGCACATGTTAAGCAGAAAATATTTCTATCGTATTACACTAAAACCATTCTTTTAAAAATGCTTTATCCTTAATATCAGATCATGAAAAATTTCTGGAGTTTATGATGTGTCTTAGAAAATGTAGTTTTAAAATCTCTCTGTAACAAGATTTCTTAAAGAATTTTATTCAACACAGAGAAGAAGTTAGGAGAAAGTAGAGGGTGGAGAACACAAGACACTTGAAAGAATAAAAAAAAGATATATCTAGAAGATTTTTTCCCCTGTCATCTATTCCTAAAGACATTTCCCTTTGCCAAAAATATCACTTAGAATTAAAACATGAGTTAAAGTGATTCCAACACCTAGTTTGTTTTTTAAAATTATTTTTAAAGTAACATTTAAATTAAGAAACCAAATAAAATTCTAATTAATTTCTAATGAAAAGATACAAGGACAAAAAAGCGTGAGGAGTCTGAATAGAGGATTCAGATTCTTGTTCTCTTTTCACAGAAAGCAAGATATTACTTCAGAATTCTATAATGGCTAGTGGAAATATGACTATTCATGTATATTTAATATATTAATATCTCCTTTCTAAATTATTTGGTTGTTTGGTTTGGGGGTTTTTTTGGTTTTTTTTGTTTGTTGTTGTTGTTGTTGTTGTTGTTGTTGTTGTTGTTTTCTTTGTTTGTTTGTTTTTTGTTTAGTTGGTTTTTATCACTAGTTCAAATGGTAAAAGAAGCTTACTGAGAACATAGATACTACGGGGAAATGCTAACACTAAACAGAAATCATCCTAGACAGAGAGAATACAAACAAAAAATTGTTTTTTAATTGCAGTTTTAAATATAATTTTGTGCTCCTGTCACGAGCTCAAAACTACATATGTCACTTAATTGATTTTATTTAGCACACACTTAGTAACAACATTTGGTGTTTAAATCACATAAGTTATCTAGCATAGAAAAACAGTGATTAGGTACCTATTGTGATGTATATTTGGATTCCTTATGTCAGACCACTAAAAAGGGTTATTTGCTACTAACATATAGCCATCTAACCTTTATTTGTAAATGTGTGGAGCAAGATGCTTCATCCCAACCAGCAGCTGGAGACACAAGCCCTCACTCTGTCGTCCTAGACACTTCTGTGGTCTCTGGAAATTACCCACCTATGGGCTTGGGTACTCATGCTCTCCAGGTAACATGGATGCAGCCTGTTTCCTACTTAATCATAACTTCCTCAAGGACAGGAAATTCTAATTTTACCACTTTCATGAAACTTTTCAGTCCCATCTTCTAGAACCAGAAGATTTAATAGCAAAATCAGGGATTTATTTAATAAACTTAGGTTAAGTTTATTAAATGCAATTATAATATATTATATTATATTATATTATATTATATTATATTAATTATATTATATTATATTATATTATATTATATTATATTATATTATATTATATTATATTTATTATAGTTATTATATTTATTATATTATAATTGCATTTTATTATATTATAATTGCATTTCTGCAAGCAGATTAAATATGTATGTTTATATATGTACATATATAAAAATTCAATGCTAATTTAAATTTAACAGGATTTCCTCCTAGCATATGTAGTACTTTTCACCTGAACTTTCATATATATCTCAACTTCATCCTGTGGAATCCTGTAGTTCCTTTCTAATAAAATAGATACTTTAGAAAAATATCTGGTCCCAATCCATAGATGCTCCACAAAAATAAAAGCCAAGAAAAATTCAGCAATGTATAACAATATCACAATACAATGGCAAAGAAACATTTGCATTCTATCCTCTTCAACAAAATAACGTCCAGTGTACTTAAATCCTTCCTCTTTTTGACAAATTTCTCAGCTATAACCATATTTAGTTATGAAAACAGTGTCTTAGGCCTTGTAGTTTTCAGCTTGATAAATAGTAAAAGATGGCACCAGTTTTGCACAATTTCTGTCGGCTTGTTACTGTTAGGAGTCTGAGGATTCATGACCCCCATTGAAAATCCTGAATCAGTAATTCTTCCGCAAACCACCACAAAAAAAGTTATCCCCTCAGTTAGTGGCCACAAGATAGCAGATAAAACCCAAATATGATCCTGAGATTAGCTCATTTTGTTATAGCATGATGTTAACAATGCCAGGGTAGTAGTTTGTTCCCTGTACAGGCCATACACTTAAGAGTGTGACTTAATGGTCTTTCTTGGTCCTTTCCATCCATGAAAGACTGGTCCATCATACTGTGATCTAATTGCAAATACTACATTTCAAAATCAGTCTTAGTTCTCAAGCCACAATGCCAATTTCAAATTGTACAGATGTTCCATCTGCCTATGCAATAATTTGTGTACTCAGATTCTATCAGAAAACTATTTTTGCATCCTAATTGGTTTTGTGATCTTCACATCTGCCTGACCATCCTTTGTATTAGGGATAGATAAGTTGACATCTCTCTGCTGACAAATCAACAGCTATTTTGTGTTTTCTAGCAAATAATACATTGCCTTTCCCTCTGAAGAAGTAAAAGTCAAATGTCAAAAACTAATATGCTGTCTCATTTCTTCCAGTTTAGAAAGTAAGTAGATATTGTGGGTTTTGTTGTCCTCATAATACCGTACTGAAGAATGTGCCACAATTTGTTCTAAAGGCCTTGTTATTATAAAAAAAGCAAATCAGGTTTTTTATTTAGACCATAATAGGGGTTAGTGTTTTGTAAAATTTTATGGACATTTTTTAACAAACTTCACAGTTTGTTACCCCATTTCTTTATGCTTGATGAAACTCCATCGTTTGTGTCAAATAAACAAGAGCAGAACTGTTCCTCTTGACTTGCCTTTTCACCTCTTCATGTTTATTTGTCTAGATTATCAGGCAGAAACTTTGGTTTTTTTACATTATGTGAAATGATTAGGATAACTTGTTTGAGGAATAAAACATACTCAGAGCTTATATAATTTTATAGCAAATAGTGCTACCTTTTTAAAAAAAAACAACTTCTCCTCTTAAGATGTTGAATAATCAGTCTTCTTTTAAAAAAGTAAAAAAGAGTCCATTTATATGGACTTGTATTCAATTTTCAAATAAAGAAGCTATACAACAAAACTTGAATGAGAACCCGTATTAAAACTTAGATACAGGCACACATTTTTTTTAATATTTCTTGTATGTGCAGATCCAGAAACAGGCATTCATTTGATTGTGCTAGTCATACATACATTTACTGAACTATAGCTTGAACAGGCGTAGTCCCTGATCAAACAAAAATAACCTAGGCTAATTCTGTTTATTTTCTTGAAAAGATATATTTCAGTAATTCTTCTCCTCCAGGACTATTGGCACGAATAAGTAAGTGCCCTTTTTAGAGAATTCAAGAATATCTTATGGACACCTCATTTCATTGTACAATGAGCCAGAATTACGATGAAAAGGTTTAGTGAAAGTTAGCATTAGTTTTATGAGAGCTCCTTTTGTTTCTTCTCTCTCACTGACTAGAAAATAGCATTTTACAATATATTGCTTTCTTCTGTATTTGCATTTGAATACATTTTTAGAGTAGCTTTCAACACAGAAATTATTTCTGGACATATATTTTGAGAGGTTCATCAGCGATATTTTTCATCAATCCACTGGAAAGAATTATATTTCTGCATGATAATTGGAAGGACAATTTACCTTTTGAAAACTTGGAAACAAAAATAGAAATTTCTGTTAGCATACCATCTCTGCAAGCAGACTTACTGATACAGTAAGGATGAGATCAGTGCAAAATGACAGGAACCATGAGGAGATGTAAGTAACACAATTATCGGTACTCTCATTATCTTCTTTCAGATGAATCCTGGCTGGTCACCATGACTCTTTTTCCTACTGGAGAGCTACAGTATAAAAAGATACTCTGTGAGCAAGCTGGAAGAAAGCTAGAGCATTGCATAGACTATGATTGTTACCATGCAGATAATTCTGTAGTTTCATGGAAATTCCTAACTTTCAGACTGGGACTTGTTTAAGAGAGAAAAGAATACTGGGAAGAGAGTAAACCTAGCTTGCTTTGACAACCATAAATAATTCTAGATGGAAATAAGTTTGGCCTTTTTTTGTTTGTTTCAGTATAAATAAAGACTATAGTTCAAACACAGAGATTTTTATGTTTTCACTCTATCTACTCTTAAAATAGTGCCTGTACAAAGAAAGATATGCCTTTTTCTCTAAAGGACTAATGAGCTGTAATTTCTTCAAAATGTGTCATAAATTGGGCAAAAGAATAATACTTTTATTCTTATTACTTGAGATGCTTGCCATCTCTTAGTATTGAAATCCATTTAATTTCTGCAAACTGTCAGTCCAAATGAAAAATGCACAAACAAAAACAGGAGAACCTTCTAGAAAATTCTTCTGGATCAGAGAGTCTAGACTTTCATGGTTACAAATACTAATCATGTCAGTACTAGTCATGTCATTTCCCTTTCTTAAATGTATTGTGAAGCCTTATTAGTTCCATTGGAATACAACTTAGAAAATCTCTTTGAAAACTGGGAATCTTACAATTTTCACCTGGTTTATTTTTATCATCATTGTGCAAACTATGTTCCTTAGCTGTAATATCTTGATTCCTTCCCTGACATTCATGCTCTCTACAGTTAGTACAGTTAGAAAAAATCACATCTGACCCTTTTTTTTTCTATTACCTTTGGGTTTTTTCTTTCTTTTTTTTTTTTTTTTTTTTTTTTTTTTCCTTTTTTAAGACCTCTATTCCCTTCTTAAACCATGGGTGTTTTGGTAGTTAATGAACTATCAAAAGGAAACTGGGAGGGAAGGTAGAAAACTCAGATTTAGATTTGTAATCAGGCTTCACTTTCATTTCCAAAACAATTATTTCAATAATATTCTACTGAGTAGAATTCAAATGTATAATTACTTTAAGTCACACCGAAATCAAGTAGTTCATGTGAATAGCTGAAGCAAAAACCCAACCAGAACTATTAGAAAACATCATATATTCACAGGAAGGAAGCCTTTTGGCAGAATTCTGGATTCCCAGAGACACAGAAGTTCAAATGAAATGGTTCAAGGCAGAAGACCTTTACATCCAAAATGATCCCACCAGTCTCGTGTTATCAGAACCACAACTGAAAAATAAAGCTCATGATCTGATGTACCATGTCACAGTCTGATATATCTTCTGCTCCAAACCTAGTATGATTACCTCTCATGTGACAAGAGCTTGAGAAAGCAAATGCACACATGTGTTAGAAGGGATATTTGTCAAGAGGAGTAAGCGTTAGTTTTATTATACAGGACACTAGACCTAATTTAAAGAAACTGAGAAGTCACTGAGTAACTGAAGAAAGACAGTTTGATTTACGAACAAGACAGAGGTTTAAAAAAAAAAAAAAAAAGATTCTTAGTAAGTAAAAAAAACCCAAAAAATATGAGAGTTTATTTTTTGGATAAACTTATTTTGCCCATTAAATGAATCTAAAATTCAAAGTATGAATTCTTGGGTCCCCTTCCAGACAGATCTGTTCTTGTCATAAATGAGGGCTTTGCATGTAAGTTCAGAGCCTCTAGTATTTGTATATGCTAATGAAGGCCACAGGCAACAGCCTAAAGTATTCAAATTCCTACGTTTTCACAATCATCATCAAACTTAAATAAATGTATTTGCTTTGATTAATTTCTGTTCACTGTCTATAACTGAGGAAGACAAGATTATAGTGAAAGTCCTTTGTCCTTTTACTTGTAACTCTAGGAAGGAAAAAGCAAATGGAATCTTTTTGGTTTTTATCACAGGAGAATAATGTAGCTAATCATGATTATGCATTAAATTAATCTATAAGAAATTTATCGTTCTGAAAATATTCTCTTTCAGATCTTTTACTAGCTTAACTTACTTAACATCACCATTTTCCCTATAAAAGGTTTGCTGTAAGTTCAGACAGCACTTGTAGCTTTCTAACTGCCACATGACTTGAAAAGTAAATTTGGCTTAATATTTTAATGAATAATTAGGAACTGAAATGTGATGATGCTTGCATTCCTTAGTGTGCATCTATTCATTAAAAAAAATAATCCTGCTGTCAGGAATTGCCTTCATATTTGACTTGTATACAATTGAGTGAACCGCCGGTGCTCAGCAGCCCAGATGGAGCAGCGGGAGGCATCATGTGAAACATCTCACAGCAGATTACATTATTCTCTACGTGGAGAACTGAGCAATCTGTCATGCCCCTTTAAGGCTTTTACTTAGCAGCTCTGTTGGCTACTGTTTAACAGTGGCAGAAACGTTATTCCACCTACACTTTGGACAGAGGTTGCCAGCTGGGAACATATTTACAGCAACATAGGGGACATGATTTTATGGAGTCCTTTTGCACACTCTCAGAAACAGGCTCTCTTCATTACTTGCTTTCTTAACCGTGTTTGGGGATCTAGCTCCAAATACATTATTCATTAAATGGTTTATATGTGTGTGTTAAATCAAATGAAAACCTTCCCAGGAGAGGAAAGTGTCCTAATAATGTATGCTTATTATGGGAACATTACTAAGGAAAAGTTACCTACCTACATCTTTTAACATTACTCTGAGAAGCTCAGTAGAAACTGGAAAGCTGAGAAAAGTTAAGAGAAAAAACAGATTACTTTGGAATTCTAATAATCTATTAGCTGAGTGTCTTTTCAACTCAGGTTTACAAAAGCTCTGGGTTTTCTCTATTGCAACTGCAATGAGAACATTATAGTTATGAACCTTTTTTGAGACACTAAAAGCATGATCAGTGTTTATTGATGCATTTGTAATGTAAGAGACCTAATTCACCTAAAATTCATATTTCATAATCTGCACAAATGATTATTTATTTTCTGTTTATCAGGAAAGATTTGCTGAATAGCCCCAAATAAAACACATAAAATACTTACATGGAATAAAAATAATATTCAAAATAAGTTAATAAACAAGAGAGATGCTGTTGGCAACAACCTAAGGAGATCTTTGGACTATTGAAATTAATGAATTCAGCCAGTAATTTGTCAATCCATGTCTGACTTGCTAGCTTACAATAGAACTAACAGTCCAGGTTTTTTTTAAGGTAGTAGAATGATTTAGGAACTCCTTAGAATTGTGCAATTTTATGTACAAATATATTCAAGCTGTCAATGTTACCCAAATATTTTACAAACACTATGTACAATAAGACAAACAGACTTTAATCAACCAGGTTTGAAAAATAGCAGATCTTATTATTGTGATTTCTTCTGTGTTCAATGATTTCTTATAATTTTTAACAAAAATTTTAGAACTACTGTGGACTGAAATTTATGCCATTTTAAAAATATTTGAAAATACATTTTTATTTAATTATGCTTTGACTAGACAGAATTTGTGAATGAAAAATAAAATAACCCATATTGCACAAGACAAAATACAGTCATGGTAAGCACAGGCTTGGGCCTCTGTACTTTAAGAAGTAACAAAGACTGTTAGGACAAAATAGGTTCTTTTGGACATTAATTTCTTCTGTAGATATGAGTCAGATATCAAAAGTGTCCCATTTTTATAAGTATAGAGATATTAGAAAATTAATCTCCAATTCAAGACACATGTAAGTTCTCCAGCTTGTTACCTGTGTGTGTCACAATGATGTTTTCTATTAGAAACCTATTTGCATTATTAGTTCCACTCAGCAGAATGTGAAGAAAGATCAAAATATGAGACTGATCATTTAAAATCTGAGGGAGTCTGCAGTAGAAAGCAAATTTTAATCCAAATTGCCACCATGGTATTTTAGTATAGTAACCAGTGGACAATCTGTCCTCTCTAGAAGTTTTTCCTTAGAATTTCATTAATTTCCTCTTGCTGAATTACTGCAGGCATTTGAAGTCTTCCAGTTTGTCTTTGGAAGACCAGATTTAGCAAGGAATGAAAGAGAGAAAGAAACACGCAGGGATGAAGTGTGCATTCAGAGCCACTTTCACATAGGATGTTAGCATATCTGTTACAGCTCTGCAATGGCTGCAGTCTGCTTCACCCTCACACTTAATGTTGCATCCAAATTTGTCCTGAAATGGTCTGTGCCGAAATTGCTTTCTCAGCTCACAATGGCTGGGGCTTTTTTGGGTGCATCTGTGACTGTGTGTGATCTTGTAAGGAAAAAAGAAAGAACTAAGAGCAAGAATGTGGAAAATTAACTTCTAGTAGAAGCAAAAAGAGAAGGAGAGTTACCAGAATATATCTGCAATATTCAGGAAGCAAAGCTTGAGTCCTTTTCAGACAGATCATCATAGAATGGCCTGGGTTGGAAGGGACCTTAAAGATCATGTAGTTACATGCACCCTGCCATGGGCAGAGACACCTTTATCTAGACTCAAAGATTCATCCAGCTTGATTTTGAGCACTTCAAGGGATGGGGCATTTACAGCTTCTCTGGAAAATCTGTTCCAGTATCTTACCCACCCTCACAATAAAGAATTTCTTCCTAACATCTAAGCTGAACCTACTCTCTTTCCGTTTGAAATTATTCACTCGTGTCCTGTCACTACATGCATTTGTAAATTGTCTTTCTCTAACTTTATTGCAGGCATTCTTCAGGTACAAGAAGGCTGCAATTAGGTCACAATGAAGCTTTCTTTTCTCCAGGCTGAATATCCCCAATTCTTTCATCCTCTCTTTGTAGGAGAGGTGCTCCATCCCTCTAACAATCTTGATGGCCCTTCTCTGGAATTACTCCAACAGGTCCATGTCCTGTGCTGAGGATGCAGCACTCAGGTGGGTCTCACCAAAGCAGAGGAGCAGAATCACTTCCTCAACCTGCTGGCCATGTTTCTTTTGATCATATGTCAATGAAACAGTATCTATGCATTCCTTTCAAGAGATATTTAACAGATACTTAATGGGGTGCTTTTTTATCAGTTGCAAAGCTGAAAGTCCAAATAAGGAGCTCTCCTGAAGATTTTCCACTTTTATCAGAAAAAAATGGTATACATGAATGTTTTCTACTTCTTGGCACTGTGGTCTTCCTTCTGCTGCTTCTGGTAGAAAAATAAGTTCTTGTTCTTGTTGCAAATGTATGGTGCTGTACTTCAAAGGACAAGCCAATATTAGGCTTGCATGCTGTATTCATAAGAGCAAGGTTAAGTATGCTTAAAGAGATACTGTCTATTAGTCTGAAGTGAATTACCGTGGAGATGCTGGATTTCTGCCCAGAGATAAAAAGCAGTTAAGCTACCTCTTCAGCTACACTGATTAATTATGTATTAGTCTTATTATTAATTGTGTGGGTTTGTTCATTTGGTAAAAGTGGAAAGTTACAGACAATTCATTCATTTTGTAGTAAATAAATAAGCAAATATTTAATCCCAAGCCTACTGAGTAAACTCTGTCTCTCAGATGACAGAAAATCTGTGATCAAACTACAGCTATGAATTCTGGCCATCACCTGGCTTAAATGTATTCCACCTAACAAAACATTGCAGAGTTTTCTGATTTGATTTCAAATAGAAATGCAGAAGGATCACTGATGATATTTTCAGAATTATTTATCAGTTCTTAAAGAAAATTTTTAATGTACTTTTCAGGACATATTATTTCCCTTAAATGTCTGACATGGCTAAGATAATGATCTTTTCATTTCAGTGACATTGCAATTTGTTGGATTATGATTTAACTTGATGTCTTCGACTTTTCTTATGATGACAGTTAGTGAATTATTTTTGTTAATCTACTCTGTGCTAATTCATAATTTGTGTTGGAGCTGCATTGCCAGCAAGGCTATACATATCCTCCTTGAGATGATTATAAAGCAGTTGTCAAATTTCAGTGATCAAACAAGGTTATCCAGGTTGCTTTACACTTCTGATACAAATAGTTTGAGAAGTATGTTAGGGCTTGACTTAGAGTTTTGTTCAAGCTTTAAAATGCAAAGTAATCTTTGGGACCAGATCCCTGTCCTTGTACTCAGGACTTCTATTTAAGTCAGGGAGCTGTCTAACTACAAATGGACAAGGACTTCAGAACCTGCTTACTTTGAAAATGTGAATGTGTAGACATTTATAGTTAGCCCTTTTGCCATGGAGAGGGTAACTTGATAGCATACATTTTAGAATTGTGATAAAATAGAATGAACATAAGGAAGACAACATCTACACACTTCCATGTCTCCAAAAGTGTCTAGCACCACCAGAATACTTACATTTATCTTCTTCATTAGTTCCTCACTTATTTTTTTTCTCTTGCTTACTTGCACAACATATGGGAGAGGGTTGAATTTATTCTTGATTGCATAATCATTATAATTAGTTCCTCACCTCATCAGCCAAGAGGTTGTACAAACAACCTCCAATTTGCTATCTACAAAATGAATGATCTCAGAATTTTTCTTTATTCAAATGCTACCGTTATCATATTTCATTACAAAGTTGTCAGCTGCTTGTTTTAAATCCGGAGCTGTTCCAAGTCCTGGCATTCAGAAACAAGCAGTATTTGCTCTGAAGAGCTGTGCTGTTCCATAGCACAGCATATCAAGTCATTCAGGGCAGTAGGATCAATAGCTTGGTTAGTGCTGAATCCTGTCCCCACAGATAAACTACCCATGCAATTGATTTTAAGCTTTCTGAAGGACAGAATATGCCTTAATGGGGTGGAACTCCATTTGTCCATCTGAAAAAGACATCCTGGTTCAGTTTCCTCTGCAAGGTACCTTCTTTGCAATCTTTGAAGCAATTCTGGAAACCATCCAATCTTCAGTAAGCATAATGATTTTCTTTAAAGCAAGTTTCCATATCATGTTACAATCCTTTTAGTGTTTTAGTGTTTATTATTAAAGTATTAAACTTCTCAGTTGCAAATTCTAGAATCAGAATGTCTTACTTCTGAAATACCATATGTGTTTAAAAATTTTTCAGTAACTGATACAGAAATAGACTTTATTTTAAACTGGGATAATATGGTATATTTATTTAAATCCACAAAATATTTTAATCCCTCTATTCATCATGACATTGCATCTGTGGTGAAAGTTCTTTCATGAACAACTGGATAGAAACACTACCTCCATGGAAAAAAAAGGTCTAAAAAAGCCCATTAATTTTTAGTTAATCAGGAACAAGTAACTACTCAATATTCTGTCCACACCATACAACAAACAAATAACATATGTTCACAAGAAATAATGGTGTGAACCATTAGTCACAAAATAGTTCACACATTAAATATGTTAATTTTCAAAGCTGAGATATAGTCTAAAACAAGATAATTAGTAACACCACCCACAGCAGTGAAAGAAAGTTCCAGATAAGTGAAGAAACTGAGCAAGAGGAAGCCTCACAAAGAATTCAGAAGAGATCATCACGATGTAAAAGCTACACTAAAAAGTGCAATTGCTGCCTTTTCTCACTAGAGGGGAGTAAGTCTTAATACTCCTGGCAAGATGCTCTGCAAGCACACTGGTTGGTGAAAAGGTATCAAATATACCCGAGTATATGTTTTGCCATGTTTTCAGGACTACTTATGCACTAAATAGTACTCCACACAGAAAACAAAAGTGCCACAGCTGGAGGCCTGTCACTAGTGGTGTCCCCCAAGGTTAAATACTGGATCCAAGCATTAATGACTTGGAGGAAGAGGCTGATGCCTCCTCAGTGAATTCACTGGTGACACAAAGCTGGGAGGAGTGGCCAATCCCCCAGGATGCTGTGCACCTCTTCAGAAGGACCTTGACAGGCTGGAAAAAAGAGGAGAGGAACTGTCTGAAATTCAGCAATGGGATATCCAAGGTTCTGCACCTGCGGAGGAATAACTCCATGCACCAGTACAGGCTGGAGACTGACCTGCTGGAAAGCACCTCTGTGTAGAAGGACCTCAGGGTCCTTATGGACAACAAGCTGTCCATGATCCAGCAGTGGCCAAGAAGGACAATGGTGTCCTGGGGTAATTTAGGAATACCATTGCCAGAAAATTGAAGAAGTTGAAGCTGCCCTTCTGCTCAGCCCTAATGAGGGCACAGCTGAAAGTGTTGTTTCCAGTTCTGGCGCTCCTGAAGGAGGTCAAGCAGAGGGTAACAAAGATGATTACGGTCAAAGATGATCATCTTTGTTGCAAGGAAAAGCTGAGAGAGCTAGGTCAGTTGAGCCTTGATGACTGAGAGGGGGCCCATCAACATTGAGAATTATCTGAAGGGAGGTGTCAAGAGGATGGAGCCAGGCAATGGTGTGAGTTCCAAGCAATAGGACAAGAGGCAAAGGCAGAAACTAATGCATGGGATGTTACAGTCCAACATGAGGAGAATCTTCTTTACTCTGCAGGTGATCAAGTGCTGGAACAAATTGACCAAAGAGGCTGGGGAGTCTCTCTCACTGGAAATATTAAAGAACCATCTGGACACATTTCCATGCGAAGTGCTCTAGTATGACTCTGCTTGAGAAGTGATGTTGGATCAGATGATCCTTCCCATTTCGTGATTCTATGATAACTAATCTGAGAGTGAAGCTGAGCCAAAGGCAAAAGAGAGCATGTTTAAGTTGAGCACTGAAGTACACTACCATTTGCACCAAGATTAAGTGAAGCTTTATGCAATAGCAGCCTCCTTCCCATTATAGACTCTATTTCCTTATAATATAGATGTACCATGATGTACCACAAGGTCACTGCCAGCCATGATTTTGTCATGGGGGAATGGGAGAGCCTGTGATTGTGCATCCTTTATTTGGCTTCAAATAACACTAAGAACTATAGGTTTAAAAAAGGAAAGTGCTTTTTATGCAGTAAGTCACTCATGTTGAAATTTTCTTCAAATTCCCACTAGCATTCTGCTGGGAAGAGAGAAAATAAAGGAATCCTTGCAAATAATTAAATATCATTAATTAATTATGGGGAAGGCATGGTAATGTACCTCCAGAGTAAAAGTACACTGCATAGCTTACTGATTTTGCTCCACTCTTTTTGTTGGCTTTCCTTTGGTTTATTTTTGGGGTATTAGTTTGGGGTTTTGGGGTGGGAGAGGATTATTTGTTTGGCTGGTTTGGTTGCTTGTTTTAGTTTTTTATTGTTTTAATTTTTACACTTTGTGCTTAAGCCTGAATTGTCTTTTATTTTTAATTGAATCAGTGTATTATGATTAAATGCCTCGAGAAATCTGGATTTACTGGTTTTCTTTTCTTGGAAAAAAAGTCCCAGTATTTAGTGTAGAAGAGTGTGGTATTTACTAGCAGTCACCTTTTGTCCTTTCCTGTAAGCAGCCTGAAAGGGAAATTCCTAGAATTCTCATAGCATGACAGATAGATAATTTTTTTTTATCACTATATTCACACTGTTCTCACCAAGATTTTCATTGAATTTCGTATCCAATCTCCAGCAAGATGGAAGAACAACATTAATTTGCTTTGTCCACACAAATATGTATAATTAATGGTTCTAAATCTTCATATGCTTAACCCTTGGATTCCCAGAGTAATACAAAAGCAGGCCTTTGTGTCTGTATCTGAAGAATAAATTTCTTCTTTAGAGCCTTTGCAACCTAATCCCCCTTTTTGGAAAACCATTCCATAATATCTTTACTTGAAAAATGTGAGGAAAGAAAATAACTGGTGGCATGGCATAGCACAAAGAAATTCAGGTTTCTGTTAATAGTCTCTATAGATCAGCTTGAAAATGTGCAGATTGCACTGAAGCTCATTTCAGAGGAACCCTGTCTTGAAGTAGTATTCATACTGAGCAGCTGGAGAATGAAGAATGACAAATATGTGAATTTTGGGTTGCTGTTTTTGTTGCTACAAGAACTCGGTTGATTTGGCAATTAAATAACAGAAGAATACACAGAAGAAAGTCTGAAGACAAATCATAGTCAGAAGTAGTTATGAGGCAAATTACATTTCCTTTTGCTCTGTCTTCAGAGTGAGCAAACTCAAATGTAGTGGCTTCACTGACCTTGTCACTGACTCTGGATGTAGTGCCTTCTGAAAGTCAAAATAGTTCAATGCAGTAGCTTAGTTGTAATGATACTAAGACTGGAAAAACTTAAGCTATGATCAAACAGGCAAGGCACTCTTTTTAGAGTCTGTTTTTCCTCCCAATAGGAACAGAAGCAGAATAGTATGGTAGCAATGTAAAGAGGCTTTTCCAGTCAAGCATGTAAAGCAGACTAAAAAAAGAGCAGCCTTTCAGAGGGCAAGGACTCAATTTCTGTATCTTTAGGTTTAACCACCAAATTAAGAATTATCAAGTTCTTTCTTAGTTTTAAATATAGTATCATAAACTCTTTTTTCAGAAACTTCAGTGGGATAATTAATGTATATCCACGTGAGCAGTGATCCAGAACAAAAGGCACTGGTCACTATAAAAGAAGCACCAATGTTCTGTACAAATCTTCAAGAAATTTTTTGGATGAGAATAAATTTCTTGTCAATCTTAGATGAGACAAAAACCTTTAAATTAACATCACACAGGTTCCCAGAGAGATCATAGACTCTTGCAATCATTTAAGTGCAAGGCTCAAATTACAGATTACATTTTGAAGTATGGGTTAATTTCTAAAAGACTGTAATTTTCATTGTCAATTCTTCTCTCAAAATTTTTGTCTAGTTTGTAAATATGGTTCTCCTCAAAGTATTCAAATCTCCTTTTCTCTGTCTACGTATTTACAAAGCAAAAACTGAAGTCTAAAAAGGCTCTGTTTAAAATGTATTTTTTAAGGAAAATGAAGAAAATAATAACACAAATTTTGCATTTCTTTTTCCACAAATCCTCAAACATATACATAATGTCTGCAGTTTTAGAGCCAGATTCCAAATTTGGTCAGATCTCTAGAGATGCTATTGATGTTTATGAACTTGTGAAAAATACAATAGGTACATTTGGTATCTTTCAGTGCCTAAATGAAAACCTTGCTCAATTACTTCCTCTCTATTTTTAAAAGGGATCACCCTTCCCATGTTTGTATTAATTCTCCCAGTGCTAAATGAACAAAATAGAAAAAAAAAAATCTTAATGCAGCAGCATATCTTGCAGTAACTCATGAATTTCAAAGCACCACATGCTTACAGATCTAGCTAATTAGGCACTCAGACAATGCTAAAGAAAATCTCAGTGTGCAAGGAAACAAACATGTGAAGTCAAACATATTTGCCTCTATTTGTCTTGTTTTGCTCTTCTCCTTTTTCTACCCCTCTGACAAGCTGCTCTTTTTCATTTTGTTTTTCATGCTTGACTGGAAGTGCTTACTTCACGTTGCTACTGTACTAGCCACACTTCTGTTATTATTGACAAAACATAAGCTCTTTTTGCTACCTTGTCTGTTTGGTAGTAGCTTAGCTTCTACCAGTCTAGTATCACTTCAGTTAAGTTGTTATGTTAGAACTGTCTGCACCTTCAGAAGCTGCTATATCCAGGGTATTAGCCAAAGTACTATGTATTTGGATTTGAATTGCGACTTCTGGTTTTTAGCAATAACAATATTTAAACTCCATAAAAAATATAAAGGTTTAGTTTGATTTCTGAGTGTTCCCAGACTCCTTGTGTCTAGTCAGTTTTTCAGAGTTCTTGTATCATTATTTTTCTTCTGTAACACTTTTGCTTCCATACACAAGAAAGTATTGTTGAGAATTTTTTTTTTACAGAATCCTTTACAACTTCAAGTATTCCCCAATTTAATATAAAGGAGAGAGCAAGGAAAAAAATCCACTTAAATTTACCTTTCCTGCTATCAACAGTACAGTTGATATTGTTGTTGAATTAATTTGACAATCCATATCCTTTTCCCATACAAGCAGCTTCTCTTGGACTGCCATACATTTAGAGAAAACTGCTGCCTGAGGAGCTCTGGCCCATGACAAGAGAACATACTGTCATCATTTGTAAAATAAATTTCTGGAAATAGTTAAAATTATTATTATTAGTAGTAGTAGTAGTAGTAGTAGTAGTATATTATCTTTCTTCCAGGGAGTTTTATGATCCAGTGTCCCTCATAAGTCTAGATGCAGTTTTAAATAATTAAATGGCATCAATCTGGATGCATCTAAGTGGTAATCAATCAGTCAGGTTTGATTTTCAGGTCAGCTGCTGGGTTTGACATTCTTTGTGGATGCATTCTTGTACCCAGCCTTGCTGACTTCTCCCTAGACCTGAGATAATTGCACAATAGTCTCACCTTCAACCTAGCTCAAGTTGCCCTAGGCAGCTTAACTCACAGTCGAGAGTTCCCCTAAGTAGGTGTATTCAGGGAGGGTGGGTTTTGGTTGCCACAGCTTCTTTATACAGTTTTATCATAATGGGCAAAAGTCCTTCCTAATAATATTTAAGCCACAAACCATAACATTGCAGTCTCTTACAGTGAGTCATGTCCCTGTATCAAACCATGAGCTTCTCTATCACATTGTTTCTCCCACTCTTCTGAGAAGACGGATAGGGCACCTTGTTGGGCACCTGGCAGACAGCAAAGGTCAATCCACCACAGTGCCAAAGTTAACTGGAACCTAATAATTTTACTATATGGAATAACTTTTATACTTTCCTCTCTTTTAAAACTTTTCTTTCCCCTTGGATTTTAGAGGAAATACAAGTTTTTTATTATTTTCATTGCATGTCTGAAAATTGGTATTAGTTATTTTTATACTTTTGCTAATTAAAATTCTGGACACCTGTTTGTTCTTTTTATTTCCAATTTTCGCATTACCTGCACTGGTTTAAATTGTGCTAACTATCAAATATCCTTCCATAAAATTCTGTTATTTAAGCAAATAAAAATGTGACATCTATAATTTCTGAAATGCAATTTGTGATTAGATTTAAATTTTTAAAAGTAAATTAGGTTGAGATACAGGTGATTCTTAAAGTATATGTAAATATTTTCATTTGATTATAAAAAGTAATTATGTTGACAAGCAATACGTTTGAAAGTGAAAGTGAGGTTATGAAAAATTAATGTAATCATTGAACTGCTTGATAACTCTTGAAAATGTGATAATAAAATAAATCAAGGAGATGTCATTTTGGAGAGCAGAAAAAGCAAAGTTTGGGAAAAAGTAAATGTTGTAAGAAATTCAAATGCTGTTATGGAAAAAAAAAATGCTGACATAATCAAATATAAACTTTAGATATTTATTCCAGACAGACATAGCACATAAAATTCCCATACTTATGAGCCTGGAACGTTTTACCAAAAAAAAAAAAAAAAAAAAANTCCTACATACATGTTCTGTCATGAACCTGAGCTTTCTTAAGTGATCTCATCAATCAAATTTTTTACTCATTCATACATTTCATGTTTCCAGACTTTAACTTCAAAAAACTCATAGAAACTTGTCCTAGTTTTGAGGACAGGTGTCTGCTAAGAAAGGCAGGACCCTCTCTTTGAAATGGAGAATGTAAACCCCCTCCCTCCAAATTATTATAATTTTGAA
>PYHW01010334.1:2563926-2580318 GCA_013186435.1 Turdus rufiventris
TCTGTGTTGCTTGTCTTACAAATAAAGATAGAAGCACAATCCGTAACCCAACCAAATATAGCATTATACCAAAAGTTGCATCACAGAAAAATAAGAAAGAGTCATTGGACAAAGAAAAAGAACAATACAACCATACAGAATTGCAACAATGAAGAAAAAAATTTAAGTAAGATAAAACATAACCTTATTAGGCAGTCTCTAATCCCTAAATATATGCAAAGCATTTTCCCCATCAAAATTTTTCCCCATCTGAAAATTTTTCACTACACAGCTTCTTTCTCTACAGCAGATTGACCACTGGCTTAAGCTGGTCCAGCAGTTCTTTATTCTGAATGTAAAATGACAAAGTTTTACTATTTTTTTGCCAGGTGAGTATATGTACTAACGACTATATGAATTCAGCTTTTTTTCCAAGCCAAAAGTTTATGTTAAAATTACTTTTTAGGAGTCGTTTGACTGAAAGCAAGGTAGAAAACTGTTTAAAGGAGTACTATGCATTCAATGAAAAATATTGTTAGAGAATGACTTAGTTTAGGCAATCTTGCCCTTAGGTATTTAATGGTGTTGAGAATACTGAACAAAAAACTATGTGATATTGAAATGTTACATCTCTAAACCATATTTCTGACAAGCCAGCTAATTAGTTTAGTATTAATTAGGGCAAATAAAAACCAACACTACAAAAACTGTGGGGTTTTTTCATTTTTATAGAGAAGGTTGAAAGTTTAGACTGTTTTTTGTCAGGTGTAGAGAAAAAAATAAGAAAATATTTAAGGTTACTGAAGCTTTCTAAAGGAATACAAGCAAGCCCATCACAAATGGTATTAAAAGATTCAAAAGATTACTAAGCTTGCTTGATTGGCCTATTTTTGTAAAAACTTGTGGGAAAAAATACAAGCCTGATAAACTTGTTTTATGCAGTCAATATAACGACAAGCAATAAAATTTTTAATAACAGAATAAATCTTATTAATTTGCCCAACATTAATACAACACCAGATAGGATATTTCCAACCTGAAACATCAAGAATACAACAAACTACAAATATATTTGGATCTTTACATTTCTAGTGGCTGCCAAAAGAGGTATTGGAATCTGGTCTACATGAGGACACAAAGAAATTGGGAGAGAACTAGTTACTTGTCAAATAAGTTTGTATCATGTAAATTGTAACTTTGCTTTAATCATTGAACTGAAGTATTGCTGTCTAAAATTTCTTCATCATTTTTACAGTACTCAGATGAAAACTAGGAAGATAGATTCTGCATGATTATACAGCATTTTATATATTGGCAGCAAGAACAGGAAGCTTCAAGAGTCAAAAGCCCTCTTGTATTTCAGCTGAGCGCTTTGAGATATAAATATAAATCTCCAAATACTAGTGGTGGATGCTTTGTTAGGCAGTAAAAATTGCTGCATTCAATCCATCATGAATAGAAACACAACCCATAATCCTAACAGGGCAGTACCGGTCAGGGACCTTTAGATTTTCTTCCACTTGCCTTTGACAAACATCTAGGAGAAACCCAAAGCAACCTGATGGATGTAAAAGCATGTTTTTCATACCGAGTCAGCATTTGATATTTTTGGTTTTGTTTTGGTTTTATCTGGGGAGGTGTGATTTTTTTTCCTACATCCTTTAAAACGCTTTTTGTCACTTTGACAAATGACTATAGAAGGGATCAATAAGTAATGTTGCATCTGAATGGTCTCTTTTCCTTGATTCAAATCTTATGACCTATCTCCTCTGTTTAAGTAAACATTTTTCATACACCTCCTAACTTTTTCAAAGAGCCTTAAGAGGATATTCACTCATAGAGAAGTGAATGGTTACATGGAATATCTCCCAAACCCTTCTTTAGAAAGCTCTAACCTTTCCAAACCATCTAAGACTTTAACACACTCAGAAAATTTTCCTCAGTGTCAGTTTTCTTCATCAGCAGCTCTGCATTCTGTTTATGAGAACACTGAATTTTTTGACCTTGAGAGGATAAACAAAAAAAATTATTGTTTGATTCATCCCTGCTGGAATATAAAAGGTACAGGCAGCAAAATTTAGTACATACAATATGGGTTTGTAACTGATTCTGAAAATTATCTGATTCATTGCAGATTAGAAAACGTCCACAGAGTAGTGAGAATAAAACTTGGTTGTTTCCTTTTCTAAAAGTTAATTGCAGGTTTCCTGAAAAATATTGTGATCTAGTCATTACACTGGGCATTTGGAGTCATAGTCAACTACATGAGGTTGAGTACTATTGGAGAAAATACCTGCTTACCAGTGGCTGCTTTTCACAGTGAATGACTGAACCACTAAACTAGACCTAATTCTCATCACAAGCAATTTCAGTGACAACATAAGAAAAAAAAAAAAAATACACATTTTCTTAAGGTGTAACCACTGCAGGAATTTTCAAGGAATAATATTTCCTGTGATTAAAGACAGTAGTCACAAGAAAATTTGACATAGAAGAAAGTCACAAAATGTGGGGGTTTTGTTAAACATTTGCTTTAAACTGTTCCCCATTGCACAAATATTTCTATTCTCTCATTCTATTAAAAAAAAATCCTTAATAAACAAAATATACTGTCTTTGAAATTAGTATTTTTCAAGACAGAAGTAGTGGATTTTAGTGGTTGCAACTATAACTGGAAGCAGACTGATACACTTCATAAAGTGATTTTATATGATGATGATGATGATGATGATAGTAATAATAATAATAATAATAATTCATCACTGTCTCACATTGCACAAAATAAACTAGTTACAGTAAAGCATACAGCAAGTTTTGTAATTTAAAAAAAGAGCCATCAGATAATACCTGGATGTTATTTCATTTAGAGATAGAAGAAAAAAAAAAATTATAGTTATGTCTAAACACCAAAATGAAGTTTTCACAGAAAAGAGCAGCATATAAATTCATTCCTGCCTTGAAAACATTACTATTTCAAGGGGTAAATAAAAAAAGGAAAAAACCAACAAAAAACATTCTGGTTGCTATTTCATTATATTAGTGACAAGATAAATAGAGAGAAAAGATATCTTGTCTCAACATAAACTTTTAGAAAAAACTCACAAGAAAATGCTAAACTTTGTGTCTGAACTTTGTAATCAAGCAAAACGAGCTTCTTAATATCTTTAGTTTATAGGGGAATGATTGCTCAGGACTACAGGAAGAGATTATTTCTCCTCAGTTTGTAGTGACTTGTGTTTGGGAGATGATCAGTCTGCAGACAGCAAAGAAATGTGATCATAGTATGAAGTAAAATGTCTGCATAATTTGGTGGTAGTCAGTGAGACTGTATGGACTTGGG
The DNA here is from genome assembly GCA_013186435.1 of Turdus rufiventris. Classification (NCBI taxonomy): domain Eukaryota; kingdom Metazoa; phylum Chordata; class Aves; order Passeriformes; family Turdidae; genus Turdus; species Turdus rufiventris. The sequence continues at coordinate 2,567,246 of PYHW01010334.1, forward strand.
GACAGCTTGACATGACATGCTCTCCCTTTACCTATCCTCGGGAGGTTTATTAGTGATTTTCTCAATCTCTTTAGCTACAAAGCATGAGACCTCTACCTTAGATGCATGAGGTAGTACATAAATAACTCCTGTCTGTCCTTAACATTTCCTAACCTGCCAAATACCAGGGATCACTGGTCATGCTGGAAATTTGCCATGAAGTGGAACAAGGTGTTTAAAGCATGCAATTTCTTTTCATTACACTCGACCTCGACAAATGGCCTCATATCTTCATTAGCAGCTTAGACAAGATAGAAAACTAGTTTTGCTTAGGAGGAAAAAGTAAACTATCATCTTAGAGCCTCTCAGCACCGATAGAATATTCAGTCTCTTGGTTCATGGCTCAATATGCAAAATGGGCTTAGACCCCACCATATTAGGCAGTGGGTTTTTTTATAATAAAGTTAAATGCACCTGAAATCTGTTTCAAAGATAATACTTAATCCTTGCTAGTAATAATTCTTTTTAATCACTCTTTTCTAATGAAAGCAGTAGTCCTATAACAGACAAAATGTCAGCTGTGATAATTAACTGTAGAATGGATTTAAGGAGAGGATAGAGATCTTCATCCTCTTTGTCCAGGTGTTTTGAAATATGGAAGATATGCTTTTGACCACTTTTGCAGAAGACTGTATGGGTCTTGGATCTTCTAGTTCCTAGGTGTATTCTGCAGACAATATGCTGTTGAATAAAAACTGGAATCTGATTTTTAATAAGAAAATCCACAGAGAATCAGAGCTTGGAACAAATTAAGGGGGAAAAAATCAATCTGAACTCCCTAAATACTATTATTTTCATGTGTATTTATATATATTTAGAAGCATGCAATGAAATAAAATTAAAATATAATATTATTTTTATTTGTTCACCACTCATCTCATTAAAATATTGACCTATTAACCAATATTCTGACAAAAATTGATGATACCCCATAATTACCCCTAACGCATACCCACTTTTTAATGACAAAAAGTTTTCTTCTTTTCAAAACTAGACACTGCATGTCATGATTAAAAAAGAATTTTATAAAATCCTATTAGCCAAATTTTAATTTTTTTAAAAAGTGAATTAATTTTCTAAATATTGTCTCTTTCTGTAACCAAAATGGAAAGAGAACTCCAAAAAAATAAAATAAACCAAACAGTCTCTCACCTCCTTCAAAATGCACCAATGGATCTATGACATGTGAAATGTGTGCTCCAGCATGGCATAATCATGGTTCTCACTTCTGTTTTGTAACCACTGTAAAAGAGCCACAGGGAAATGATACTCCCAGTTTAGAAGTGTATTTCTCCATAATAATAAATATTAGTTGAGGTATTATTTTAAAAATACAAAATACAAACAATAAAACAAATCAGGTAATAAAAATGAGATTTTTGGCTGGTGGAAATTACTATAGCTCCACTAGAGACAAAGGAACCTATTTATATTAGCTGCAGATCTCGTTATTATTATCAAATGCAGGGAGCTCAGTGATGACAGAGCTGTAAGGCAAACAGTGAAACAGATGAGAGAAAGGGAGAAGTAAGGAATGAAAAGGCATGCAGAATACATATTCATACTGGTAAAGCAGATCATCTGTCTCTCCAGCAATCCAATAAGCACAGAGACCACATGTCCATTTGAAACACCTAACACATCTACTGAGAACTCACTCGATCTCATTATAGTCCTTCCTGAGGCTTGTCTGCCTCTCTCATTCCTAGTCAGATAGTGGAACAATTATCTAAGCATATAATGGCACAGGATCTCAGTCTCGCTTTGGGCCCTGTCACCTGATGGGTTCAGACCACAGCAATTAAAGTAATCATAAATTAAAAATTGGGTTGGAGGTAAGCCTTAATTCTCTGAGTTTCTGCTTTATCATGCCTGGAATTTTTATGCAAATTAGTCTTCTGAAAAACCGGTATCTGCTAATCCATAGAAAAATGCATGCAGCACTCTTCCTGTAGAAAAAATATTAATATCCCCATGCTTGTAAGAGATTGCTTAAAATGTTGCAAATACTGATATGAAAGGACTCTGTTCAAAAGCCATTAATATGCTTTACAGAGTGTGTTTCTTTCTGTTTACTGCAAGGAGATGTTAGGGTAGGACTTAACAGACTAAGGGAAATTTGGGGATGCCTACCAATGTCAAGGGCAAGTAATCATGTCAGCTCTGCTCACAGCTGGAGCTGGCAGATGAGGCTTATTAGTACTACTTGCCAGCTGTACATTAATGTTCCTGAATGCAGCTCAGAATGGAATCCATTTTATGACTACTGATATAAAGCAGATATGCTACACTTTATGCCTGAGCATACCATGTTTTCCAGTGATCATTCTATGTGCCTTTGAGTCCCACCTAACCCAGTCAGAATGCTCCAAGCTTAATTTAACACTCCAAGTAGCATCTTTAGTATCAATTACTTGGTTTAGATTGGGAATTCACAGTTGTTGATTGTCACACAGCTGTTACTTCCATGGATGAATATAATTTATTCTTCAAATATTTTTCTTGAAGATTCAAAAGTTCATGTGTTATGAAAAGCTTCAATATACAAATAAATCTTATTCTAAAAAATAAAGCTTTTTATATTCAAGTTAGTTATAGAGTGGAGATATCATACCTGCTATTACATATTGCTGGGGAGCAAATGTTTCTCCTGTGAGTTCAATGCAGCTAAGAACTTCCAGTTCTTGTGTTTAAGTATTACTATTTCAGAACCACTGGGTTGTATCTAATACACATCAGGCTTATACTTGTTCCTGTGTTCTGGGGAACACATATACTGCCATAACACTGTGCAACTGAACAAAACCATTTATTCTCCATAGTTTCTTTGTGCACAAAAGAACTGGTTTGGCTAACAAAATCCTACTGGTGGTTCTTCTCTTTGTGGAAGTCACAGAGGTTGACACAGAATCAGCCTGCAGCTATACTTCATAAGAATCTATGATTATATCTATTTCCATACGGAAACAGTTCACTCAGGGGTGTAAAATTAAGAATGTCATACAAACCTTCAGAACAAGATCAGGGACTGTAAAACTCCTAAAAATCCAGGGCCCCCTGTTGTTTACTGTCTTCTTCTCAGCCTCTCGCTGATAGAAAGAACCTTCAGCAATATTACTTCTTATTTCAAATTAACTCCCTATATCTCTATCCCCAGCAGCCCCATGCATTCAAATTTGATACACAGAAATATTGTTAAGTCAAAATCATAAAGCATAACTAAATGAAACTCTGTCACTAAATTTTTTAATTAATTGTTGAAGACTTTTATTTCTGTTCATTTACCAATTCTTAAGCTCAAATTTTTCTGTTTCCTCCAGCTGTGTGGGTGAACCCGCATTTAAAAAAAATATTTAATATTTAATTTTTTAGGCCACTATGTCAACAGTTTAAAATCAAACCACTCTCTTCTTTTGCAGCTGCTGTCAAGGACCTGAGTGCATCACAAGGCTTTGTGGCTTGTCTCACCTGACTCTGTACTATAGGTGTTTAACTAGCTCTCAGATGTGTTGAATTTCAGGTTTTGCATTATGCTTGAATCAGACTGATGTGAGCTTTACTATGTTGAAGCTCCAATTCTTGCCCTTGATCCTTGTCTGATCTACAAAAGTCAGTCCAGCACACATCTTTGTGCCTAGCCAGGTGCCTTCTTTATTCTTATCTTCTGACTTAGTTTTCTTGCTTGATCTTGGATCTGCCGCATCACTGAAAATGTCTCTGGTTACTCTGAACTGTGGCTGACCCTGGTTATCATCACTGGACCTGCTCTTCTTCCCATTTGTGTGCTGTTGAAAGTCAACCATGTTTTACCTTGCCAGCTCTGCTTTGATTTGCCTTCTCTTTCTCATTTTTGTTGCAACTTGACAGCCAATATATGGACAAAAAAATTCAATATGAGGTGGTTTTAGCTACCCATCAGAAAAAAAAAAAAAACCATTGCTTTAGGTTCCTTCTGAAAATAAAACAAAACAATTGAAAAACTCATTCAAATAACATCATGGATCCAGAACCTGTGATCTGCAAAAGATATATTGTGTTATTTTTGTTCCAGTCAAGAGTGATGGATGGCAACTCACCTTTTGACTGACTGACCATCACTTGTATAATCAATAGTACACATGAATAATGGTGATTTGAGCCCTTCAACTAAAACACACAGAAAAACAGCAAAGTGCCTTTGTATTTTTAGCAATGTAATGCATAATAATGATTTGTACGTTTGAAAAACTCCAGGTTATCCAATAAATTATGCAGATATGAGTCAAACCACCAAAACTGGTAGCCATCGTTCATGCCCACAGTCTTATTTTACAGACAGAGATAACAAATTGCTGTTAAGAAATATAATTTTTAACAGAAAAAAAAAAAAAAAATTAATTCATATCACCAAAACTTTTCTGGTAATTTATATTCCCAGTATACTTTTGTCTGTGCCAGTGGCACTCACACATTATTCACACAAACACAAGAACAAATGAAAATATTTTATGTGTCTCATCATTTCAACACATAACTACTACACAAGAATAAATGGAAATATTTTATGTGTCTCATTATTTCGACATATAACTCCTAAGGATTCTTCCATTTCAGAGTTCTGTACTGGAGAGATTGCTAGTAAGAATGTAGACTCTCTAAAGAACAGCAGTCCAAGATAGTATAATAAAGAGTGAAAAGTATGCAATTAAAATTTTCATTCTGCAAATTCTTTTAATGAAATTCTCAAAGAACTGCAAATGGGCTTGATGATCTTAGAAATTTTTTTCAGCCTAAACATTTCTATGAGTCTGTGAAACAATAATATATTATGCCTGACAATACCTCTATTTGGGAGGAAAGAAACTATAGGATCCTCTGTTAGCAAAGACAGAAATGCTGTACTAAGTTGATGAATTCACAGCATTTGCTGTAAATAGGTATTAATCTCATTTAAAAAAAAAAAAAAAAGAAAATATAAACACTTTTAGGATATTTATATTTATGTTTAAACTTCTGAATATTTTCAGCCATGAAGTTTATTTATCTCTAGCAGAGGCAGAAGACTTATACATGCGTTCATAAAGTGTGAAGGAATTTACATCAGCAATAAAGTAGGAATGATAGATTTTTGTTCACACTGAATTTAAGAAAGGGTTGAGTGGGAAAAAATGCTTCTTTCAAATAACTTATTCTTTAAAAGCTTTTCTTTACTACAGTAAAAAATCAAGAGAGCATTTCACTGTTATATTATTCTAATTTTTTGAATCCACAGACAATAATTATTTCCTTAAGAAGTTTTCCCAACAAGTATCTGAGGCAGTTTGTTTTCTAGAACTCAAATAAATTTTGAATTTTCACATTCATTCTCTTTTTGGACTTCTATCACTATCGTTTTGTTTTCCACTTAACTAATACCTCTTTTACCATCAGCAATTCAACATAGCTTGAAAACCTGGACTCCTATGGTTTCTTGCAGCATTTTCAAAAGAGTAATTTAAGAAAATGGAAAACAGAAGAACAGCTACCCAAAATCAACCAACCAACAGAAAACCCTCTCTTCCCCACTAAAATTAAGGGAAAAAAATTTAAAAACCCATATTTTAAAAGACAATTATATCATAATTTCTATGAACTGCATAGTGGTTTGAACTACTCTGTTAAAATCTTAACTTTGCTCTGAGTGTTTAAGGTGAGCGTGAGTATTAATGTGTTGGGATGACTGTCATGGCTTTCCCTTGATTTTAATAATTTTTTCGATTAAGTCTTTTTATTGTGACATAAATATTTAAAGATCATTTAAAATTAAATGCAATGGAGCTAATTATGAGAGGAAAACTATAGGTTAAATCTGCTCTTTAAAAAGAAGACACACACTGGGAATTTTATATTTCATTCCTATGCATTTTTGATAAATTTTACCAGCTTGTGCACTAAAAGCATTTAGCTGGAAGGGCTTTCAAAGCTACTTTATTCTGCCAGATTCAGAACATGTGCCTCAGATAAGACATAAAATCAGTTTAACATATGAGCTCAATTTCTCATATTGCTGCAGGATGTCTGTGTTAATGACATGGGAAGAACTCTTTTTGTCATATTAAATAGATAAAGACAGATGGATAGATGTGTAGATATATAGATAGATAGATGATAGATAGATTAGATAGATAGATAGATAGATAGATAGATAGATAGATAGATACTTAAATGTAATGTATTTTTACAGTAACATTCTGTTCTTTACTGTGAAGAATAGAACTTCTGGATACTTTATTCTGCCATCTTGAACTTGCCTCTTAGTCCATTATATATTATAAAATCTGTGAATGAGGTAATGTATTTCTTCAAATTGAAGATTTTTACCCAGCTTAGCCAATAAAACAAAATATGTCTGCCAATTTCTCCATTAAAAGTTTGCTGATTGGTTTTACCTAAATTATATCAAACTTCAAATTTTCTATAATGATTCCAAAAGCATGGCTATGCATAGAAATAGATATGACTAATAAAAAATAAGTTTGAACAGACACAATGATTGAATTCAAGAGATCACTGTAACAGTCCAAACAATTACTTGTTCTTTTTGAAACTTCAAGCCTCAATTTCCAAATAAGTTGCAACTTTTGCTCTAACTATGGTCATAATTCTAAGTGCTGCTCCTTCCAGACAACCCAGAAACTAATTACTCAGCATTTCAGAAGTTTTAACCCAAGCATACAGGAACATATGCTGTGCTCATTTCGTTATGTCTGATTATGTCTCTAAGAAACTGTAGTGTTGAAGATGTATAAGATGGCTTTAATTTTCTAGATGATTAGGCCTGCCAGGGGCAACCAAAAAAAGAAAAAAATAAAAAGGGTTTACTATTTTCTTTATTTTTGCATTTCTGTGAGTTTGCTTGTTCTTGGAAGGAAGGAGAAGTCATAAGTGCTAAAATTTGTCTATAAAAAGCACCTCACTGGAATTCTTAGCAGAGTCTTTATGTCAAGGACATGACATTTTAAGAACAACATTTTGTTCTGAAGCTTGGGAAAGTTCAGATTAACTTGATATTAAAAACTAATCACCATTTCAAAATGGAATTGATCTAATTGAAATCCCTGCACACTATACTTTAATCAGAATTATTCCCCAGAATTTTAAAGATCATGACTCCACTTTTAGCAGCATGAGTAAGGGAAATTGCTTGAAACCCAAGTGCAAACTGACCTATTTGACAGATTCAGAAGTCCTTGCAATCTATAGCTAAACTGATTGTGAGACAAGGTAGAAAGCATTTAATAATTTACTAAGATTACATTTGTGGATTCAATTACCAATGAATTAAAATATAGATATTTTCACCTGTGAGAGTTACTAGGAAACAGTATTATATGATCATTTAGTTTTTAACTAAAGCTGTTAGAGAACATTTTGATAGGAGAGCACCTCTGAGGAGAGGAAAAAAAAAAAAAAAAAAAAAAAAAAAAAAANCCTGTGTTTTCCTGGGAAGAAGGAGAAGGTTTCATTTTACAAACACTTTTAAAACCTAACCTAGAAAAGCTGTTTGAAAGTAAGGGCCTGCAGGCATAGTCATTTAGCTAAGTTGGTTTAATACCAGTGTAGTTATATCCCAGCTTTTGAGAAAAATATTTACTAGAAAACCAGACATCCAAGAGTTCCAGGCAATTAAAAAAATGCTAGGATGTGCTCTTATCATTTAAGTCAAGAAAATAATTCTTGCAAATTGGAAGTGTGAATAAGAGAGCAGCTATAACTTATAGTCAAGTAGTCAAAGTAGAAGTGATTGTAATCTGAAATAATTCAGAAAAAACGTAACATACCATAAAAATAAATAAAGAATAAGAAGGAAGTTTATATACTGAAACCCAAACTACAGAAATACAAAGTAGATGAAATCTGGTCAGAAAATAGAAATCCGGCTGGGAATCTGTGTCAGACTGTCTCACAGCTATAATATTAGAAAAATTATAATCACTTTTAAGTCAGTAAGAGTGCACAAAGCTAGAAGATGAAGACCTATAACAAGCAAGATTAATTGATAAACTAAAAATAAGAGGATTTTACAAGCATGTGACAATCATTTTAGGGCATAAATTTGAAAATCTGATAAATGCCAGAGTTTAAATATTCTTTCTACCTTTCAATGACTAAAGGTTTAGCTCACAAGGCTGTTGCATGGCATGAACTCATACCATGGATTAAATGATAACAAGGTTTACTTTGTTTTCAAAGGAGTGATATCAACAACATAACACTGAAAAACACTACAGTTCTCCAGATTTTAACATTGACAAATACAACATACTTTTTCATGCTTTACTACCAATAAAGTACAGTACAGTGCACTGCATTGTCAAGTTATTTTTGCTAATATTGAGAATATTCTTTCTCTTAACAGACTTCTTACACACGTATTTTTTTCTGGCTCAGGGGTTTTTTTTATGTATCTATTGCAATGCAAATCAGCAAAATAAAATTTATCTGTCTTTTAACCTTTACTGTACAAAAATTCAGAAACAAAAGCAAGTGTAAATATTGAAAAACTAATTAGCTATTTGTAGAATATAATTTTACAATAAAATATTTCATCCTTGATTTTCCATCAAGATCCATCAAGACTTCAGGGGCTATTCACCTTTATGGAGACTTTTATGTATTTTCCATTCACATAATCAAATTTAGTAATAAAGTAATTACCTCTAATGTTATACACTTCAGAAAAATAAAAGTGCATACTATCATGCAGCAAACTATAACAATATATTTTGATCTGGATTAAGCTTAAAACAACTATTTCTAAAAGAAGTGAGAGTTTCAATTTTATTAGATTTATAAATAGTTCTGATGTTGATAGATATGATGGCTTGACCTGTTCAGAAAACACTATATAGTAATTTCACGATTATAAGCCGCACCATTTTGACTAAAATTTTGCTCCCAAACCGGAAGTGTGGCTAACATTCAGGAGCGGCTTATATATGAACAAATTTTGGAAATTTCCCAACAAGGAAGTCTGAGCCAGCAGCAGCCCCGATCCAAGGCGGAGCCCGCCCAGCCCAGGGGGCGCRGCAGCGGCACCAGCCGGGCACGCCCCTCTCCCTCCTCCCAGCAGCAGCAGCCAGGGACTCCCCTCTCCCTCYTCCCGGTGGCACCGGCCATGCATGCCACTCCCCTGCCTCCCAACGACAGCGGCGTGCGGGGCTGGGGCCGCTCTCTGGCRGCCACCCCAAGCAGGRCCAAGCCAGTAAACCCCATGATCCCRCAATTCTGTTACTAATTGGCAACTTTGTGAAAGTTKCACACGGATCCTYGCTGCGAATGAAAGTGTGGCTTACAATCTGGTGTAGCTTATTTATAGAGGAAAAACGAAASGTTGYTGACACCCCGGAAGTGTGGCTTATAATYGGTGCGGCTTGTAATCATGAAATTACTGTACTATGAGAATATGGGGTGAAAGAAAATGCAGTCCTAACAGTGTGTTTTCACAGAAGGTATTACAATTGAATGAACTATATCAACAAACAACTGTTCTTCACATTTGTATATCCCACTCAGCTAAATGTGTCATTCTCCAGATCGATGTCACCTGGGTCATCCTCCTCTATGCTACTTCTGAGTATAATTTTAAAGAAATCTAAACACCTTCTCCAGAAGGGCTGGGTGACATGGCTAATGTGGATCATTAGTACTTCTATTTTATCGCCTTGTCTCCCTAGAGAAGTGTGGCTGTCATAAAACATCTCCCAGTTGGAAGAGTTAGGTTTGCTTTTTTTTCTCTTGCATTTTAAGCATTCACATTACCATGTTTATGTATTAACATTTACGTAATGTTGTATAAATGTGATGTACAACAAAACCGAGTCTTCAGGTTTTAAAGCCACACATCTTTTCCTAGCCTTCTTCATTTGTCAAAGGAAGTACTAGACTGCAGTCTCTTATTAGTATATGGACCTCCTCTGAGCAGTCACTACCAAAACTGAAGGTAAATGAACATATTTTATAGTTTTAATAAGCAGCAAAAAAAAATTTAGAAAACTGATATTAATTAAATGTTAACATTTATTTGTAAAAGAACAAGCTTTTGTCACTGTTTTAGTCTTCACTTTAAAAAATACAAAGTCATTATTGGTTACTTAAAATTATATTTATATTATCTGATTATCTATTCATAAATTCAGAGCTGAACAATATGCAAATTATTTGCATCAGAACAATCATACCTGCTCTAAAAGACAAAGAGAGACACAGAAAAATAATTATAAGTAGCTAAATAAATAAAGACAAGACCACAACTTGAACACACAAATATGAATAAGAGATTTACATTACTCATTGTGAGACAAAATATGGGAAAAGATAAAGATAACAAAAGCATTAAATGGATTTTGACACCTATAATTCAGTGCTAACCAGCATGCAGAAAAGTATCTGCAAGATTTTAAACTCCCAGTCAAAGGAAATGTTCCATGGCTCTAGGAAATAAATAGTTGAATCAGGCTACATATTACACCTGAAGTAACAAACCTATAGTAACTATCTGAACTCTGAAAAAAAATTTAATTACAGTAATTTCACAATTATAAGCCACACCATTTTGACTAAAATTTTGGTTTGAACCCAAAGTGCAGCTTATAATCAGGTGCAGCTTGTATATGGACAAAGAACGAAAAGTGCTGTTTTAGTTTGGAGGACAGGTGTCTGCTGAGAAAGGCAGGAGATTATCTTTGAATTTGAGCTGCAAAGAGTGTTGATAACACAGGCATGTTTTCATTACTGTTGAGCAGTGCTTGCACCGAGTCAAGGTATTTTCTGGTTCTCATACCATCCCATCAGTGAGTTGGCTGGGTGTCCACAAGGAATGGGGAGTGCACACAGCTGAGACAGATCCAACCTAATCCAAAGGATAATCCTTACCCTAGGCAGTCATAAAGGCAGGACAAGAAGGAGGAAGGAGGGGACATTCAAAAAGATGGCATTTGTCTTCCCAAGGGACCATTACACTTAATGGAACCCTGCTTTTCTGGCAATGGCAGAACACCTGCCTCCCCATAGGAACTGATAAATTAATTCCTTGTTTTGCTTTGCTTGCATGAGTGATTTTTGCTTTACCTGTTAAACCATGTTTGTTTCAACTCCCATGTTTTCTCACTTTTACTCTACTCCTCTGGTTCTCTCCCCCATCCCACTGCAGGCCAAAGTTCAACCATGACATCAGTAGAGCATTTCTTGGATTATCTTTATGAAGGTATCTTTTCCCTTCTGGCAGTTCTCTGAGTAAACAAAGAGTCCTATGAGGAACAGTGTGTGCAGATGGAAGGCTCTGGTGACTGTTGGTAAAATGTCTTATTTAGCCCTCTTAGTCAGGGGGACACTTTGTGGCAGATCCCTAACCAAAATCCCTTTGGTTACTCTTCCCTGTTATCTTGACTGAGAGACTCAAAACTGGGAAATCTCCTGGTGTGAACCTTATAGTAGCATGCACACATTACAAAAATAGTCCCTGAATAAAACATCTGTCTGATATTTGCTACACTTACAAATAAAATTCAGTTTTCCACTTATTAAATAATTTTATGAAGGAAAAAATGCTGACAGAAATATTCATAAACAGTAAAAGGATAAAAACCTTAGAAATGCAAGAAGTAAACTTCAGAATATGATGTAGTTTGCTGTAAGCAAAGACAGACCTGATATTTATGGTGAATATTTCCAGGGGAATAAAAAAATCTGAAACCCCACAGAGAAATGTGTCTCTCTCTTCAGTAAGTAATGAATACATAAATTGTTGAGCACACAGGTAAATACTTTGGGGAAAGCTGCTTTCTCCACGCTGAATATTGTCTTAAATTTGAAGTGTCTTGGAGGTAGGGTTATTTTTTTAACATATTATCGTTTTTTTGTTGTTGTTGTTTAAAACACCAGTTGCATGTAGTTTATTAGTAATAAATTTTTTTACTTTCTTTGCTAAGCTCTTAGAAATCTATTTATGAAAAATACTATAGGAAAGCCAAATGTGATTATCATTATTATTGTACATTTAATTTAAATGAGAGGAGTTCACAAGGAAATGTATGTTGTAATATATTAACAGTTAGAAGCGGAAAAATTAGGAACTTCGCAGGGACTTCTACTCCACATCTGCAGAGAATTATTAGGGGAGAGGAGAAGGAGAAGGGAAGTAAGTAAGCAACTCCTAGTGTTTTTTTCACACTAGTTAAGAGGTCTCTTAGGGAATTATTCATCTGCATATATGATTAATTGATAAGATAAATTATGTAAATTAAGTAAGCATTATGGTTTACAAGTCACTTGTAATTAGTCTATGTGAACACACTTCTGTTGTAGCCATTTCAGAAGGGATATAAAGAAAAATATCATTACAAATACCAACTGATTAGGCAAATTCTATTTAAACAAGATAGAATCAGTACAACATTGTAATTTATAACCGAGAGACTTACTGAGAAAAAAAAACTAACCTGATGTAAACAGCAACTTCTATGGTTATAATGCTAGTAAAAATATTGAAGGTATAAGTCAACAATAAGCCATAGTGAACAGCAATAACAAATATACTAATTTTCTCTATGCAGAAATCTAATGGTTGGAAAAAGAGTATGGCAAAGTATTACAGAAGTCCCTAACAGGAAAGAGGCGAATAACAATTTCAATTTAGTAAACTGCAGACAAGGCAAGTTCATGCTTCCAAGTGTTAACAACAAACCTCAGATTTAAAAAAAATAATTAGCCATACCACACTGCAGAAGCGCCCAAGTTTGTCTGCACTTGTTTGATCTCAAATGTGTTTTAGCTTGATTTTATATGTGTTTCCTAATAATTTAAGAAAATTGCGTTGTGGTGCCACTTTCCTCTATTATGGGTTTGCAATTGTCTAGGTTGTTCTACTTGCTATGATAAAATGGTCAGACCTATTTCTTGTGCTGTAATTTTGAAATTGTAAAGGCATATACAGTAAATTCACGACCATAAGGCGCACCTGACTATAAGGCGCACCCCCCAGGAGTCAGCAAAAATTGCAACATTGTAGATCAGAT
>PYHW01010334.1:2587448-2606248 GCA_013186435.1 Turdus rufiventris
CACCTGATTATAAGCCGCACTTTGGGTTCAGACCAAAATTTTAGTCAAAATGGTGCGGCTTATATTCGTGAAATTACTGTACATTTTTTTCCCTAAAGAACTGCTTGCCACTGACTGAAGTATATGAGAGTCGCAGTTTTTGCTGAATGTTGGTATCTGTTTTCCTATTTAGTAACATTTTTTGGATTTTGCAGGAAGGAAACTATAATAATATGTATGAATCTTCAAGCACACAGAATATGATTTCTAGCCATTAGCACTTTTTAAAATAGACCTTTTACTTTTGGAAAAATAGAATCAAAACCACAGAGAAAAAAGCAAGCCATGGTCACTACTATAATGTCCTTAAAGAGTTGAATCTTCCTAGAGAGGAGGGCCATTTATTAATGTAGCATTTCACTTTGGTTCTAAATGGAAGAACATAAAGACAAATGAATTAATTAATGTATTATAAGTAGTAGCTATCCAAGCAGAGCACTGGTGTAGTTTATTATGCATGGGTATGGGCATGAAATGGATGGTTCTATACTGATAAATTCCTAGTAACAGTAGGTTCAAGATTCATGCAAAAATTTTAAACAGATCCTAAATGAGTATTGGTTGGCAATGTCACCACAGTATGTGTCTGGGAAAATAATTGTGAGAAAACACAGGTAAGTACTCCTAACGTTCATAAAAAATTACATTAGAAGGATTAGTTTCTAAATTAATCACAGCTATTCTATTTCAAAAGGAGTGAAATAATTTAATATTTTGAAGCTTCAAAGAAATTCAGGTTTTAAAGATTTTTTTTAACTATCAATGAACTGACTCAAAACATCATATTTTGTCTCCTTTTTTACATATTTTGTGGTTTTTTTCAAACCTCCTCTAATACAAAACTTGTGTGTGTTCCTTTTTATGTAGCGTAAGTTCTTAGAATAGATTAATCAGTTTTATGCCAAAATTTATCTAGACTTTAGTAATGACTTCAACTGGAGTATTGCATGTTATTTGTTCTCTCAGAGCCTTGGTACAAAAGGTTGGAATGACAGCATAGAATTTCATACTTACAGCTCAGTCTTTTAATCAGCTGTATTTCAGAACTGTACAAGTAAAATAAAATTTTCTGCTGTTTTAAAACATCACAAATGCATATGAAGATAATTACTTGCACAGATATTAGACAGTTTTAGTATCCTCTCTGCAGAGTGCTTTCTTGTCATAGCATAATTCTAATGCTTCAAATTCAAGTATATAATTTTATTCTAATGCACAGAACAGGTAATATTTCAAACATTGTGATATGTGCACTGAGACAGAAATGTGTAGCTTGTTTAACAAGTCTATACTGACTAGGTTCTCTGCAATTACTTGACAATTTAAGTGAAAACTCTTAAATTTGTCTTTTGTGTTTTTTGTTTTAGATATTTGGATTAGGGTTTTTTTTGGGTTTTTTTTTTTGGTTTTGCAGATTTTTTTTTGGTTGATTGTTCTTTTGTTTTGTTTTGGTTTTTTTTGTCTAATTAAGCAAGGTGAACTAAATCAACAATAGGCACCTTGGCTAAGGAAGATGTATGATTACCCAAACAATAATGAATGTTAAGAGGAAAGGTTTTGAGGTATGGTTTCCTCTTCTCTTTGCTTTTTAAAATAGCCATTCATGAGGTGTCAATTTTAACATTCAACATTGTAACCTCTGAATATGATATTGACTTTCTGTAAAAGCTTAGAGTCTAATCACAAAAGCAGTCAGTTGTGTGATTCTGAATATCTAGCTCCAAACATTACTGTTTTATAGGAATTCCCTGCCTTTGCAGACCAGCTGTAATCTGTCTTGACTTTACCCCTTAAGACTTATAGCTACAGAAACAAATCGATGCTAACAGACATATTATGTATCAAGAAAGTGTTTAACTTAAGTACCTCTATTCTTTATAATATTAATTTATTTTACAAAGCCCACATCTTAGTAATGGATAGAATAACTGTAACAGATGTTTTTCTTATACCAGATGCAAAATAAGAATTTCAATAGAACTGAAAATTCCCTCCTTGCTAGCTCTTATCTTTCTCCTTTTTACTTTACAACTGATTGTACATATATAAGGTAAAAGTTAAATATGATAACCACGGTCTCCTTGAGTGGTATCCCTGAGAGCTGTTAGTTTTCTCTTCCTCTGAGATGCAGTCTTTTGTATTGATTGACATACAGACAAGCATGTCAAAACCTAGCACCTACAAGGACTAGATTCATTAAGTTTTCCACCTTTTGCTTATTGTCAGTTTGATCTGCACTGGAGGGACCACAGAAGCCACTTTCATTCTTTTTGGCCAAAGGGCATCTGTGCTGTTCGTTTACTTGGCCTTACAGAGATAAATTCAACTTGCTACAATTAAATAAATAGCTGTTTTCTGGACGTAACTTGTAGAAATAAATGTAAGTTGTATCACTGTCTGCTTACGGATATGTATAGCTAGTAATATTGATCTAATACACAAGGCACTTTTCAGACAACGGGCATAATTGGTATGTAAAGATTATCTTTTCAGACAAATTCCTCCTAATATATTTTGAAATCACTTACAGACAGACGCAAGAGGGAAAGTGGATTTCACACAGACTTATACCAGTTGTTTTTCCTCTTGGATCAAAAATTAAACACAATAGAGCAAAACACACTATTGGTCTTATGTTCCATAGAAGCAGCATATGAAAACATTGAATGTATTTTCTTTTTTAAGACTGTGTAGCTGGCCATATGTTCTTCATCACATGAAAGGAAACAAATGGAATGGGAAAAAAAAGATAACAGTTTATTGATGTGAACACACAAAATTATGGCTTTTAAGAAAAGTAAAAAAAAATAACATCCTAGAGGCTATACTGGACATGGTGGCACAAATCCAGCACTAGATTTTGGAGGGTGGTGTTCTTTAACTCAGTAGGTAGATGCTTCTTGTAAATTTTGACTTGAGTACTTCATGGGATATGAAAAGTCTGAGAAACACCACTTCAGTATTTTAACTTAATTTAAATATTTTTATTTAAATTTTCATATTTTATAAGTGGTTTTGAAGTGAAATAAGACATATTTCATTCAGAAAACATTAAAACAGAATAGTACAGTACCACTTACCATTCCTCATCTGAAACAAATTTTGTATAAAATCTCCATGGTATTAAATGCGTATTTTTCTTTGCACCGATCTCTAATATCATCTGTACAACAAGGGTCTGCACAAAGGAAACTGCACACAGATAACTGAACAAGAAAGTTTCCACATCAGCTGGAATTTAGAACTGAAATTTTCCAGTTAAGCAGCAATATGAACCAGAGAATTTCTCTTGACAGTGTCAAAAAACAGAATCATAGAATCATCTCATTTAGAAAGAAAGTTTATGGTCCTCAAATCCAACCATTAAACTAACACAGTCAAGCCACCACTAAACCATTTTATTAAGTGACACATCTACATATTTTTTAACAACCTACAAGGTTGGTAACTTCACGACTTTTCTAAGCAGCCCATTCCAATGCTTGACAACCCTTTCAGTGAAAGACATTTTTATCCTAACATCCAATCTAAACCTACCCTGGAGAATTTGAGACCTTTTCCTCTCATCCTATCACTTTTACTGGCAGAAGAGAGCAACCTCCACCTCGCTACAACCTCCTTTCAGAGAGTGATAAGATCTCCACCGAGCTTCCTTTTTTTTTTTCCAGGCTAAAGAACTCCAGCTCCCTCAGCTGCTACTCATAACACTTGTGCTCCAGACCCTGCACCAGCTTTGTTGTCATTCTCTATCCCCTCTCCAGAATCTCAGTGTCTTTCTAGACTGAACACAAGATTCGAGGTGCAGTCTCACAATTCTGGGAATGATCACCATCCTGGTCCTTCTGGCCAAACTCTTTCAGACAGAATCCAGGAAGCCATTTGCCTTCTTGGCCATCTGGTCACATGCTGACTCAGGTTCAGCTGACTGTCAACCAACACCTGCAAGTCCTTTTCCACCAGGCAGTTTTCCAACCATTCTTCTCCAAGCCTGTATTTTTGCATGGGGTTCTTGTGACCCAATTACAGGGCCTGGAAATTGAGCCTCCTACAACTGATGTTGACCCATTGTTTAAATCACCAATTGTGAAAGCCTGTTCCTTCAAAACAATAATTTGCTGCAACTGAAACATTCAACTCGCATCAGAGCTGAAATTTGTAAATGCATTGGAAGGTCTAGTTAAGAGAGGAATTCAATATTTTTCTTAGAGAAAATTTTCAAGTTCAACTATTTTAACTCATCAGGCATTTGTATACATACTTCTAAAAACATAACTGATTTTTTTTACCAAGAAGAAATTTTAAAGTTCTTTTTATGACTTTGACACTTGATTCATTAATGTTATTTAAATGTAAATTATATGTGTGCAAGATGGTTATTGAAGCTTGATTTCCTTCCAAATTATTCCATTGGGCCATAATGTATGCTTTAAGACTAGTTTATTTCGATGGTTTTAGGATATATGTAATCACACAGAATAATTCCAATTCTATTTTTTTCCAGTGAGGTTTTTCATATACTTTGATGCATTCTACTTCTCGGTCTTTGCCTTCAAAGTCCCAATGAATTCCCGTTAGAGGCATTGTAAAAATATATCCTCAGGGTTATGATTTATTCCTAGGAAGATTGACTAAAACTTCGTTTGCTTCTTCTCCATCTCACTATTATGCAATGGGGATTTCAAAATGCTAAGTCTCATTGGCTTAAATTCAAAGAATATTTAGGAGCTAACACATATAAATACCCAATTTTTAAGCACTGGTCCCAAGGATGGAGTCATAAAGATCCCTACATGACTCATTAGAGAAGCAAGATATCTTAAAATGTTCTCCATAAAAACGCGCATGCTAAATAGGGATCATTACCCACATTTAGTTCCTTTGTTCCTTTTTGAGAAGATACAGTCTATGACTCTCCCTTGTCATGTCCCATCAAAACTGTTCTATCTTGCTTGTTCTGGATGCCAGGATAAACATATTAGATATGTATTGAAAATGTTTTTACATATAGTAACATGTATCAGTCACTCAGAAAGATTAGGCTGCTAGATTTTAGTCTTGTGTCTTCAAGAAGGAGGTGAGAAAGATAAGAGTTATATTTTCAAAGGTTTACCTCAGCATTTCATTCACTGACTTTCATTTGTTTATGTTTGTGCTGGTGAATAGCATGGACTGGAACTACATGTGCATGTCTAAATTTTCATTCTTCCTTCATACACTCCTCATCCACTCTGTTTGGACGGAACACCAGGAATACTCTTAGCTCTCTTCAAAAACTTTGCTCTTCTCCAGACTACCTGGCACAGCCTGGAAAGGCATTAACTGTCGTGAACCTAAACTATCAGGGATTATTTTAACAGTTAAAGAGTCATCATGTACTCACATGCATGGCCTGAAAACAAAGTTTATTAGTGTGCCCTTTATGATCTAGAATGAAAATGAAAGGCCTCCTGATTCTCAGGGAAAGGCATTACCCACCTAAGAAGGAGAGTTGCCTCTTTTCAGGTGCAGACAGGGTAAAGAAAACATGAGATACTGTGGAAAAAGTTGTATAGAGAGTGCTCTAAACAGCTGCACGGTGTATACTCCATTTCAGGAAGATACACACAGAACCTATAAGGGAGAAAAAAAAAAAAAAAAGTAGGACATTGCAAAACCTCTGACTTAACATTCACCAAAAATCCTACTGTGATTAGAGCTTAATGCTAAGGGGAAACATGCATGTAATACATATTTATGACCTTAGTGAGAACCGGCTCTATTAACTTGAGTACAGATGGCCCAACATTTCTGAGGGAAATATTTTCACTGAAAAGCATTTCACTGAGTCTGCTTTGATTGACTCATCTCAGGTTTGACTACATTTTGCTAAATCAAAGGCAAATCCTCTAGTCTTGCCAGGCTGCTTCAGAGCAATCCATTTACTGCTGCCAAGTTTGGCAGGTCTGGGACCAATCGACAAGAATACTTCCAGACTAGGGAATCTGAAAGTTTTGATTGTCAAAAGCTGGGACAGGTTCACACAGATTATTTGTTCTGGGTCAGTCTACATGATGAATCTGCCCTGGAAGCAGTTGGCTGGTGTTCCCAGTTCTGGCATGAATTTTCTGGTAACTGAACAATTACCAAGATCCTGTAGTTTGCTTGATAATGCACATACACAGTGGGGCTGATGATCTCACTAAAACCTCCAGTCTGAGATCTGAGAGACAGCGTGCCAGAAAGCTCTGAAGGGCTCAGGCGACCTCTTAGACATTGCAAGCTCTGTGTAAAAAACAGGACCTGAAAGACCCTATGGGATTCTCCCTTCTGCATTTCAAGCTTCTCTGCATGGTAAAGTGCCCTGAAGACTTCCAGAGCTGCTTAACACTGGTACTTGTCAATTCCTCTAGTCAATATTATCCAGTATCTTAGGCTCAAGTGCAGCACTTTTGGAAATTCTTCTTTTCTACATAGCTGTATATATATGTATCATATAAGAAAGATGTGTGTGTGTGTGTGTGTGTTTGTATGTGCGTTTGAATTTAATTCCAGGAAGCAAGTCAGTCCAAGGGATCCAGTGATGAAGAAGTTGTTAAAAAGGGTAATCTCCACAAATGCCACACTTGTGGGAGCACCTAATGAATGCAGTAAAACACACCAGTCTGTTCTAGATAGCAATAGAGACACTGCAACAAAAAGGATTTCTTTACTTGCATGAAAGGTAAAGATACCAAAGTAAAGAAAGTAATCCAGAATAAGAACCATGTTTTCATTGTTTCTCTCAGCTATATAAGTTTGAAAGGCCCATTCTCAATTTTTAGAATATTTAAATTGCTGTTTATTTTCACCCTAGATTGGTTTATTCTTGCAGTCAGATTTCAAATCAAATTTTAAAGGAACAATTCTCTGGCTTTTTGGTCATTTATCTCTGTTCACTGTCTTGCCAGAGTAGTCTATTTTAAAATGTAGCTTAATCAGCTTGAATCCATCTGTGAACTGTAAAACAATTAAGGAAAACCATCCAAAATTCATTTTCATGACTTTCCATCACTTGTTGAAATCTGCATTTTTTAAGTACTTTCTGGCTTTTTGCATCAAGTCTTCTGTTTCACTTATGGAGAAATACAGATCTAGTTATTAACACAATTGTGCTGATGGATATTAGAAAACAAGATTAATAAATTAATGAATATCAGATGACTCAGCAGGTTGGGGCAAAGCCAAAGAAACTGAAAATCCTTTCTTTGATTTAAGTATGAGATCACTCCCTGGGAAATGTCTAAGGTACAGCATCTTTTGTATCTGAATTTTGGTCTCAAGAAAATGTGTAATGTAAATGCAAAAGGCAGAGTACTGCAAGGAAAACAACACTGAAAAATAAAGTAGAGATGGCATCCTTCTCAGCTTGTGGGATGGGGAAGAAAGGATGCAAAAGTTTATGAAGAAATTATAAAAATTAATCGGTGGAATATATGTGAGATGGTGAGTTAATTTCTTGGAAATAAAAAAGTTAAGGATAAAAGAAAACTTAACTGTTGTGGGATTTCTTGCTTTAGATAGAGAGGACATAAAAAGGATTTAGTTCCCATTTTAAAAAATGGTAGAAGAATGAGTTGAGAGAAATGGAAAATCCTCTGAAAAATTTGGCATGGATAATTTAGTCTTGCATTATAATATTTTGCCTTCTCTAAAATGAGTTTGATGAGTGAGCATTTTAAAAATGTGGGAAGTTACTTAACAACCTTAAACTGGTGCTAACTATGTGAAAAGTATCCACATTATTGAAAATGTTTCTGACTTAAGGGAGAAAAAAACCTGTAGACTAAAGTGTGGGTTTATACATTCTCTTACTATCCTATCTGCATGTTACAGTGTCATGTGCACCAAAACAGGATCATGAAAATACATTAATGGCCTAGATGATCTCATCTGGACTTGTGAAAGAAAAGTTCATACAGGCCCGACCTGTGGTAACAGACTGCATAATTTAAAAGAGACTGAACCTACATATCAACAGCTACATATAATTTTAGCTTCACATCTATTGGAGTCAATATATCTAAATATAAAAAGTATCAGAAAGTTAATAGTTTGTACACTAAAGGGTTTTTTCATTATTTTTTGCCTCAGTGGTGAAAATAATAGTTGGTTTGTATCTCATGTCAATTCAGGAGACAGGTGACAGCCAAATGGCACAGAGTATTCCCCTATTTTCATTTTAGGAAAGCTGAAGGATGATCACATGCTGTGCAGGAGAGCATGAAGATTGTTTGATAAGATTCCATTAAAGTGAGCAGACAGCAAGGTTAAAGTGAACTGGGAAAACTTCACCTGGCTGATATGTGGGAAAGAAACAATCAGTTTGACATTTCACATTATCAAAATGAAAGTCAAGAGTTCCTTTTTAAAGGCATTACAACCAGTACTGGGATCACTCTAACTCATCCTGGACTGAAGAAATCATTTTCTTCCTATGGTGAACATGACAGATGAAGAGTTCTAAAATTACACTAAATATTGTAAGAAGTATTGCTGCAAGTGTGCTTCATCCTGCCTTGCTGTATGATGATATTCAAAGACTGATCTAAGTGTTAAGCTAACTCTATTTCTGATTTTTTTTTAATTTTAAATATTCTGTCACAGCCTTATTAGCATCTCATTACTAAGCAGTTAGCTAAGGAAAAGGACAAAGAAGGAAAATTAGATGCAACATTATAGGGCATATTTTCACCTTGATGAGCAAGTAAAACTCATTAGAGGTTGCTGAAAGTCATACACATGCTTCAGAGGAATAATGCCCTCAAGGTATTTTGTAATTATTAAAATGTTAAAACAACAACATTGATTTTTATATAAAAGAGAAACTTTTCAATAACAAGTAGGAATATATGCAAGGCAAATTCTATACAGATAAGAGAAATATAATTATGCAGTTAAGGAATTTTTTTTTTTTTTAATTATGGAGAGAGAAAGGAATTGTAACAATAAGGTAACAGTGTGAGAACTAAAATTGTTAAATGCATACATAAATTATTAACAGGGTTTTTTTCCTGCTGTGCAGGGACTGCTGAATGTTATCTTATATTTCTTTTTGGAGGGGAAGGAGGACATGGGTTTTGAGGCAAATAGTTGAGATCTGACTGAACACAAAACAAAATGCATATGTGATCTGACCAGGTACAGACTGAACCCTGGGGAAATGAAAGAGTAATGCATTAGGGTTTCAATCAGGAAAGGAACAGCCCCCATTAGCCACGTGTGTGCTACAGTGCTCCTCTCAAGAGACAGGATGTGCAGCGTGTGGCAGGATCAGCCCCAACTCTCATCACTCACATACATCTACATGCTCTTACATGGAAGTTATTTCCTCTACATTTGTGTTTCATTGACTTAGTTTTGGATTATGAAGTTGCTTCTAGTCTGCCACCAGGGTGTTTGAGACACCCTGACTGAAACACTAGAAGTATCACAAGTCCAGAAAAGCAGTCAGCAAAATGGCTCCTTAATTAAAAATGCAAAGAAACTGCTTCCCACTCGCTATCTCTAGTCTAGCCTTGTAGAAGAACTAAAATCCCTCATCAGCTTAAAATCATGAAACAGGTAAGTTCCAAAAAGCATTCAGACTCATACATCAGGGCTCTGGTGAACTGTGTTTTTATTCACACATACTTCTGCAATCAGAACTGTTTGTACAAAGGTTTTCTTAGCTCCAATTTACCAGAGCAAGAACTTTTAGCACTCCTATTTACAAAGAAAGTAGAATAACCTGTTCTGACCTTTCAGGAAACATTCTTGAAAGGACCTGTACTTAAGGGTCAATTACCACCAGGTACACTGTACTTTTACAATATCTTCCTAATATGCATCTCATTCCTTTCTAAGCTGTATATTGACTTTTCTTCTGTTTGTTTTGCTACTACATCATGGCTACAATGCATTTGTAGCAAATGCTGTCTTTTTCATCAAATTCAACTTGAAGGCTTAAATATTCAAGACTGCAACTGGAAGAGCTCCTCACTACCAGCATGTGTGATTTAGAGACCAAATTATGTTCTATTCCTCCTGCGAAAATTTTAATGGTCACCACACAGAAGCATGTAATGCCATCAAAAGCAAAGGCTGCTGAGAAAAGTTTTGGTGTATTAAAAGTAACAAGCTGGCAGCACTGGATTCCCTCTGTAATCAAAAAGGAGGAGAATGTCTAGCTGCATTTGAAGTAGTAAGTTTTATGCCAAAGCTGTGCAGTTGGTGCAGCTGTCCTTCCACAGAGAAATCTCTAGGAACACTAAAGAATCAACGTACAGGAACATGAGGATAAAAATAATATTTTTTAAATTATTAATTAAATATTAATTATACAAAAATACCTACAATAACTGTGCCAATTAGAGTCAACTCAAAAAATATGAAAGAAAAATGTAATCACCATCATAAAGTATCATATTTCATAACTTCTATATTCTATGATTTTAGACAATTCAAATAAAAACAGTGCAAAATGAGCTGTAGGAACAGAAATTAGTCACTGGAAACACATAGTAAATGTGTGGGTCAAACAGAGAAATGCCACTCTGAGTCAGCAAGCCATCTCTCTTGAAAAACAATGCTGCCATCTAAGGCACCATCTCAATAGCCCCAAGAGCAAAATCATTCCCCCAGTTTGTAATTCCACATTTACCCCATTATTCAAACAAGTAAAAAATCATGTCATTTGGTTGTGAAATCCTTCTGTAACTTCAAGAATTATCATTTAAAGACTGCAGTGTTTTAAAACATTTTGGATTAGTGCTGGGTGCTGCTGGAGTAGGGTTCTTCATTCTATCTTCTTGGTTCAAAGCAGAACCTATTAGACATAAGCAAAATTAAGTTGTACTCTAAATCAAGTTTTGTAAATGGGAAATGCATGTTTGTTTAGTCACTTTTATTTAGTAATCATTTTGATACCAACACCAATCAACAAAATGACTCTTGGGATAGGCAACTAATTTTCTTCACTAACATGACTAAAGAAACCATTAATGCTATCCACAGGAATAATGCAATTGACTGTGTAAAACAACAGTAGGGACAGTAGTGAAGTCTAGAAATAACTGGCTTTATATGAGGTGATTTGGGTGCCAGCTGCAGATTAGCAGAGTTTTATGCTTGCTCTTTGATATGAGAATCCATGTGATGCCAAACCTGCACAGTTACCAGCACACTGCACATGAGTAGTCTCTAAATCGAGGATGGGTAATATAATGAAATAATTTATTTGTACTAATCAATAGCTATTTCAGTGAACACATTCATATAAAACACACCAAAAAAAATTCTGCAAGCAACCTGCTCCCAAGAAAGTGCGTGGCCTTAGGCTCCTGCCTGTCCTCTTCCTACTTCAACGAAGTTGAAATCTACTCTTCCTGTAAATCATTCACTGATCCTTTTCTAGCCCTTTCTCTGGGTGAATGGACTATGGACAATGCAAAAATATTTGTCTTTCATGGATTTCTTGTTTTATACAAAATTTGTATTCATTATTAATGGTAATTTAGAGAATATTTATAAATTCTCTATTTTAGAAGGATATCATTAGTGTCCATATTTTCCCACGTCTATAGGCATGTGAAAAAAAGAAAGCCAGAATCTGGAAGAAGCATTTTTTATTATTATTTTATTGGGAAATCTATAGGAAAATACTATTATATATAAATCATGCAGTTACTGTTTTTATGCCAAGCATAAGGTGATAAATGTCAAGTCCTTAGTTTGAAAAGTTTAGAGTCAGCTCAATGCTAGTTCTTGGCCTGAGTGTCTTTTTTTTCTTTTTTTATTCTATGGGATATTGACAATTTGTGTCATTCACACAATAAGTAAAGGAGAACATAAAAAGAGCCGTCATTTGCAAAACATCTTGTTTTGAGAAGAGGGGATTCAATAATCTTTTTTTGGAAATGGAAAGGTGAACAGAATTTAAAGCCTTTAAACAGGCCCAGTCTAAAATTGCAATGGTTAGCACTAGGGAGTAAGAATATTACTTCTGTTGTGCCAGTTGGCATGCAAGGCTCCACTTAGCAGTAAAGAATGTTGCTAATGTGCCTCAAGTGTTTCTAAATTCAAATTAAATACTTCCTCATTCTGTGAGTATGCTGGGACCATCCTTTCATGGCTTGAATAGACCAAAATATGTTACCCTGGCTGCTGCGCCCAGCTTGACGCGAGGACAAGAATAAATAGGATAATTTTAGAGGTTGGTTTTGAGCTTGATGGTTTTACTTTAAGAAAGAGCTTACCAGCTGGAAACATGCATGTACCAACAACAGCAAGAACTGCATTTTCAGGACAAATTGGCAACTCTTCATGTCTAGGAAGTCCCACACTAACCAGTGTGGGATACATTAGAAATAAAGCAAAGTCTTTATCTGTTTAGTAATCACTTGAGAGCCTTATTTTTTTCATTGTAAATTCCTTTTTCCCCCGGTATATTCATATCTCAGTTTTCTTAAAACCGAAAATACTAATTTTCTCTATTTTGGGCTGGTTTAAAAGCCATGATTTTCAGAACATACTGAGAACTTCCCACTCAGAGCTACACCATTTTAAGTACAGAAAAAGACAGACATCCAGAATGACTACTTATCTCTGAAAACCTGGAAATAAATATCTAATATTTCCCTGAACGTTTTCTGAGCATTTGCTTTTGAAATAGTCATGAACTAAAATTCAAATCATATTACTTCATTCAATAGAAAAATTTTGGTTCTGTATCCAGCATCTAGACTGGACTGCTGCAGCTTGTCTGTGAGAAAGTGTTAGCTCAGAAAAGGCTAGAAACCCTGATTGTGCCATTTTGTGGTTGAGTCATGCAGAGAAAGTGCATTTTTAGTATTCTGTTCTCCTCTTTGAGAGCATGTAAAGTGGTATGGCAGACTGACAGTAAGAAAATAATTTCCTTTTCTGTTGGACTAGTATGTAACATTTTGGTTTGTCATAAATTTGCACAAAGCATCATCTTTAAAAGCATTTCTGTTCACCTCTATCACTGCTAAGTCTTTTCAGCAGAGGGAGACACTGTGAAAACTGATCCTGCTTTATTTGCAGTATGGCTTGAAGGTCAATGAAGATATTTTGTCTCATTTGACTAATTGAAATTCCTTTGAACAGCCCAAGTGCAAAAGTTTAACTCATAATTAAATGCTGAGATCACATTTCTTGTGTAAGACACGGTGGGTGGACAGAAATATGAACAAGAACAAGACCAAAAACTAACCAGCTGAAAATACTTTAGAAGACAATTTATTTTAGGACATCAATGCTTAAGATTATGCAAATATTTTTTATTTTATTTTTATGTCTCTGACTTATATAATTTTATGACTTTAACAGATCAGTATGAAATTTTGTAAGCTGATTGCTGTTTGATACAGAAATTTTTGGAAAGCAAAAAAATGAAACACATGAGAAACTATTTTTCCCTCTGTTTTCTCAGTCTTTATTGAGCATGTGTTTATTCAGAGGTGAAGCAGTTCATGAGTAGTGCCAAGCACTGTAAGGAAGATCTGGTACCACCATCACTCTGCAGACAAGTTCTCAAAGGGCACAGGAACACACAGGGAGTCAGCACACTGTCATCAGAAAATCTTTTGAAAATGTCTCAAAACAGGAAGTATGACATAAATAAGTAAAAACTGTGGGAATCAACAAATGGCAACAAGGACAGACATAAGATAAAAAACAGACAAATAAACAAGGATAGAAATGTTATCCACATGTACCTCCATACATATTTGTGCCGTGCATATAATGTGTCAAGGGATAGAGAAGGCATATGAAATGTGACTATTTAAGCACATCCTGCATGATCATAGGATAAAAGTAAATTCTTGAGTCCTCAGTATCACCTTAGAAAAAATTGTGAAACCAATGAAGTGGCTCTTTGCAAACCTCAACAAAAGAAATCATCTTCCTGTGCCATTTTCTACTTAATCTTATTCCACAGAGTTTAATAATCTATTAATATCATCATTTGTTCACTCAAGCTCAAGGGGAGAAGTTATCTACTGTCTCTAAATGTCAGCATAATGTATCTGCATTTTCTACTGACTTCTATGGCATTAACATTTTCTTTTTAGTTCGTCAAACCCCTAGGAAATCACACTTTTAGCATATCATCATTATTGAAGATAAAAAGTCAAGTTCTGAGGAGAAATTGCAAGATTAAACTTGCATATGTAACCCTTATTTTCTGCAGTTATATATGGAATTTGAATAACTAAATATGTGATCACATGATTTGATGAACTGTATGAATACAAGATATTTTTCCAGTAATATCTGTCTCATTTTGTTCAGAAAACCGATACTGCCTAAATTACAAATATTTGCTTATGTTTTGCTTCTGTTTTTTTAGTGCTTTGTTTCTGATTTTCCGTAATATTGTACCTGCAAATATTTGGTTTATTTGAATTTATTTTATGTCCTTGTGAGCAGACCATTTTAAAGGCAAATCTTCCACACCATCCTATAGCCATTTTTTCTAGAATTATCATTTCACTCCATTCTAGCTACCTTCTGTATAGACAGTGGTTTCTAAGATGGAGGTAAATAATATTCGCTGGCAATATAAGAAAACGAAAACTTCAAAACTCATGAGATAAATCTAAGTGTCATAGATACCTGAAAACATCCTGCAAAGAAACTAACCTTCTTCACATATGCACCAGCAAACATAATATATAGCATAAGATCATACTCTAGGAAACTTCAGTGATTTTTAAAATGGAAATCAATAGATTTTTGTGATTTATTAGATATAGCACCTACTAATATAATGAAAAAGAAGTTTCTCTAGTAATCCCGTGTTTGTTCATGCACAACTATCAGAAGCCCTCTCTGTAAAAACCACGGTCATCTGTATAGCGATGATTTTGTGCATTTTAACTTTTTTCTTTTAATCTGTATAATCAGTTAGGCATTTAAACATGAAAGAAGTAGGAAAATAAACTTTTTTATCATTGTTACATTAAAAAATAAATCACTTTCATAGTCATTTATTTTCAATGGGCTCTGTAATCAAAAGAACTGAAGTTCATTTGAAAGATAAAGCTTTACAAAATAACCTTCACTGAGGAGCTGGGTCTTTTACTGTCCTATAGGAAATCTGTTTTGATTTGACAGAATGATAAGCCTTTGAAAACTGTGGACTGAAAATACACAGTAGACTTTTTGCTAAGCTCATAAAGTGCCCAAATAGGAAAGGATTCATTGCACATGAATAACAGCTAAATTAGCTGTGTATTGAAAAGTCTCATTATATGCACGGCTGGAAGTCCTTGCAGAACTTGGGTCCTAGTGAACTGTTTCTGTGCACTCTGTCACATACTATGTAGAGATCACTATTCAGAGGTGGTTAAAGGTCTCTTCAACATTTTTTGGCTAATCTGAACTTCATAAGCCATTTTATAGCAAATCCAAAAATTTGGTTTTTGTGGGGTTGAGGGGGAGACAAACTAACTTGTTTTTCCTTCCTAGTATCTTTTTTTAAAGAGGAACTTTCTTACACAGGAAGGAAGGATTTAGAAGCAGCTGTACCCAATCCTTTATTGTGTACAGAATTGTTCTGTGACTTTTGAACATATGAGAGGGATCCACAAGTTTGAATAAGAATAGGTATGTTTTAATTCTATTTGTGTGGGAAAGGATAGTTGCTACTCCTATATGAAAGGCAAGATTCAAACGGTGAAAGAAATAATTAATTAAGCAGCTAACAGTGGACTCCAAAAAGTCTTATAAGTCTGTGTGTAGTTTCATACATGTATGTTGCTTCTGTGACAGAATAATGAACACTGCAAATCTCTTAAATTTTGATGTAATTTTATAGGAAGATTTTAAAAGAAATACACACACATTCTGAAATGTCTCATGTGGTATATGTTCCCTGTCATTGTTGTCATAAGAATTACAATGCATAATTACATGCAACATATAGAAGCACAAGAATTAATCTCAAAATTATATAATTAATACTACAGAATTAATATGCACTAAAGTAGTAAAATCCCATGTTAGAATTACTATGATTGAGTCATAAAAATATGAAAATTAAAGAATCTCCTTATCCTGAGCAACCTGTAATCTATCATTGCTGGTTTTTACTCTGTCCTCAATATCCATATGCAACTTTCATACCTCTGATTGTAGAATTGAAAAAAAAAATTCTAAATTTTTCAACTTCTGGAAATAGATTTTTCTAAGTTCCAGACTAAATTCTTGGCAAGTTAAAAAACATGCTTCCTACGTCAACTTTATTTTAAAAATTTGAAGTGTTGCTTGTTTGTTTGTTTGTTTTTCCCCATGTGTTTAATATCTAGATGCATTTTTTAAAAATAAACACTTTTATTCTCTTTTGGTTTTTCTTGTTCCTAACTATACTGCATAAGCTTTTCTACAGTTAGCTTTGCAATAGTTAGTTCAGGTTAGCAGCCTAGCAGTAGCTGCACTGAGATGACAGTTGCCTTGTTTGGTCTGTTGCTAAAAATGAAATCCATATTTACAGTGATTTTTCTCTTAAGATGTTAGAGGAGAGAAGTCTGTGAGGAATATGTGAAAGTGGAGTCTTGTCTCTTTCCTGAATAGACTGTGTTGTTTGCACTAGGCTGAGAAGGTCTGTGAAGAAACTTCAGCTTTACTCATTCCTTGAGATCTCTTTAAAGCCTTAATTAGCATTTCATACTATAAAGAATATGACCTCCTTTATATAAAGATGACTGTGTAGCTGTGTATAGGTCTATAAAATTGGGAAATTATTTCCAAAAGTTAGGAAGAGACCTATTAGACAAGGTTTTTTCTCTTCAAGAATCACAGAAATTATTCTGGAGAAATAAAACTGGAGTGCTCTTCTCTCTTAATTTGAGTTGATCAAGTAATTTTCAGATTACAAAATTTAGTCATTGTTTCTCCATGCTAATAGACTGATTTTGCTGAGAAAAGCTCTTATTTTCAATTACATATGAAACACAAACTTATTTTCAAATATATTATTTGACAAGGTTTCATGAAAACAAACACAATAAAAACTATCACTTTCATTGGAATAGAAGAACCAAATCTAGGCAGTGTTTATGATACATGCTTATCAGTGATAGCAAGTTTGACACATGCTGTATTTTTGGCACATGTGCGTGCCTTTGAACATGTTCACTGCATGTGAACTTCCAATAAGTACAGTACCTTCATAAGGAGAATAGCTTGGTTTCCAGTATTTGGCTGCCACAAACAAGTAAATATATCTATAATAATCCCCAGAGTGAAATCCACACTGAACTGGTAAAGTTAGTCAGGCTTAGCAAAATTTGTATGCATAAGATTCTTTCTTTCCTCTGGGCAGCCAACAAATTGCACAATTTTAAGCTGTAACTAATAGGATTAGTTTTCTATCGCATTATCAGTTTCATTTTCTGTTGTTCATGGGGAACAGCAATTTACACTAAATTATGTTTTAAATAATGCCATACTAGTTTGACTTGTGGCATTGGCTTGAGAGGAGCTTTTATATCTGCTAGAGTCATGTGCTTGGAACAAAAGTAATGTGACAGATCTACTGAAACTTATGAATGCATTATTGCTGGAACATACAATACTTTACTTTTGTACTTTAATATCAATCTTTTGGCAGCATAACTGCTGCAGATGAAAAAAAAAGTGCATATCAGCTTTTATTCTTATTCATGTGTTGACCTTAAATTACCGCCTTTCCCAGATGGCCAGTCATCTCTAAGTTCTGAAATGCTAACTGACACCACTATGTTTGCCATACTATTGCAAACCTGTTCTCCCTGAATTCTGTACCATATGAAGTGTTTTGTGACTATGTGCCAAAAAAAAAGAAAAAAAAATCAGAAATTAAGAAACAGAGATATTATTATTATATTTTGACAAAAACAGGAAAAATAAAATGAAATATTATTAATCTAGAGCTTTTTGGATATTTTTTCACTGTTTCTTTTATTTTGATTTACACAAATGCAATAAACTCTACTGTCATAGTGGAACTAGGCTATGGCTTGCATTCTTCTGAGTACAATTCATCAATCATTTTATCAAAATTGAGGCTGACAGAAAAGAACTAATTTGTTCCAAAAAAAATTTCTAGGACCATCTATCTTGGCCTCCTGGTTTAACATAAATGCTCTAAAATGCTTTAGAGAGGAAATAGGAACATAGAACAATTTAGAAAATGGCATGGTGAACACATTATGCCAAAGGAGATGACAGCAGGAAAAAGTGTTTCCTTTCAGCAATATCGATATATTTTTCTCTGGGAAAACACCCTAATCCACAGTTTAGCCAAGGAGCCTTTTCCACACAGAGAGGTAGCAAAATGGACAGAAGTAGGAAGGACTTGTGTCATGATCCACTGAGGAGGGGATGAGATATTCATGGTAAGTTCTCATGAGTCTGAACAGACATCAGACTATGAGTCAGGGAACTCCTCTGGTTTTATTATACAGGCACCTTAACTCAAGCAACCAGCCCAATGTTTAGACTCAGAAGGTGTTGGCTAATAAGCCCTGAAATTTTACAATACATTTCCACAAGTGGTGGCTAGCCTTAAATTTTACTGGGTTGGTTATGATAGCAGTGCTTTACCCAGGCAAAGCAAGGGAGGAGACAAATGAAGACAGAATAGAAAGAGAAAAAAGAAAATCCCCTGTCCATAGATCCCATGCTGATCCTGCCATGTGGATATGGTCAGGACCTGGGATAAAGAATGAGAATGAAAGAGAAAGAGAAAGAGAAAGAGA
>PYHW01010334.1:2621046-2632331 GCA_013186435.1 Turdus rufiventris
TCCCTTCCCTTCCCTTCCCTTCCCTTCCCTTCCCTCATACAGAACAGAAACAATTCAACTACAACGCTTTGTCAAGAATTTAACTTCTAAAATTCATCAAATCTTATCCTGTTCAAATGTAATCTGCCAGACTGAAGAACAAGTGAAAGAAGTTACAGGAAAGGAAGAAAGATAGGTTTGGGAAAATTATAGAAAAAACCAAAACAAATTTAAAAGTATTCAAAATCGTTCAAATTGTTTAAATTGTTTAAATAAGTTTAAATTGTTCATAAAAATATCTTGGAAATCTGTGTAGAGCAACTGCCTGTTCTAAAGTATAAACGACTTTCTAATTCATCCATTTGCATGTCATGCTGCACTGATTTTCAGCTGATTTATCATTGCAGTTTAATTTTGAATCATCTGAGGAATAGATTTAGACTATAATCCATTAGGTGACTTATGCCTTGACAGTAGATGAGATTAAAAGGTCAAGGCAAACCTGCAGTACATAGGACTGAAGCATGTTTCTGACCCTCTGTCCTTAAATTTATACTAATAAATTCAATATAACGAGGTCTGCTTTTTAATGTAAAGGGCAACTGGAATGGAATGCCATGGACCTACCAATATATTAAGCTTTCTAACCCCTTAGACAGGATGTCTGCATTGTTATGGGACAATAAACAGTTTCAACCAAAAAAAAGAGGCAATTTAACAATACAGAAAACTAGTCTGATACTTGAAAAGTAGGTGAGGAAAGATTTATTGTTACTTTCAATTAATCTCACTTAGTACACATCTGATATGTGTTTCTAATTCAACACCTTGAAACAAAGACTTTTCCTCTGCTATGTGTTCCATTCACCACCACAGGAGCCCACTGTCCAATTATATGCACCCCTTCTGGAGAAGTCTTATTAGCAAAGTTTAAACAAACAAAAGAAATTTTTACTCCATTGAGATGTGCCTATGTACTTAACCCTAGTGGGAGTGGAAAAATCATTTTGAAATTTGTCCTTTGAACCATTCCCTGTAAAATCCAAATTATGAAGTTTTTCATCCCCATGGATGTCATATGAACAAATTCCTTACATGACATTTTACAAACAGTTTTATTTTTCTTGAACTAAACATAAACAATCTGACAATTGTCTTATGCAAATTTGTCCTGAACTTCTTTGAGGTAGCTATTTTTAAAGGCAGATATCATCTTTGCTTGGGGCTGAGCACTGGAATGATTTATATTTGTTTCAATAATGAAAAAATGCTAGAAGTTATTTTCTACATGGTTTGGTGCATTAGATGTATTTATTCTGACAGGAAGTGCTGAAATGCTAGCAATAAAGTGCTGGGATTACACATTTGAGTTTAGTATCAAAATTCAGCAGAAAATTCCAAGTGAGATAAGGTTTGTATCTTTGAACTAAACTGGGAGACATGTATTATTTAAATAGACATGCATTCAAACACAGCTTGTCCAAGTCAAAAGCTGTTCTTTAAAGGGTCACAGGGAGAAGAAGACTGCAAGGAAAAGTAGCTGGGACCACATGAACAAAAGCTGTAACCTTGGTTTAGGGAAGAAGAATAAATGAAATTAGAAAAGGTCATAAAAAAGTCAACAGTAAGACCTCAGAGTGAATTTTGTGTGGAACCAATTTCCAAAGCATCTGTGAAAACACATGGGTTAGATATTATTACTCTATTTGTAGAATAGTTGGAAACTATGCAAGTCCATCTTCCAATTTCATAGCTTGTCTTGATGTTTGTAGCTGATTTAATACTGTCATTTGGCAGAAAAGTTCTGCAATTGAACAAAGGGAAGTAAGTGTAAACTCCTACACCTGGGGAGGAGCCATCAAATGCACCAGTATATTTGGAGGCCTGGTATTCTGGGAAGCAGATCTGCAGAAAAGGATCTGGGGCCCCTGATGGGGACCCAAACAAACAATCAGCAATTTACCTTCACAGAAATGAAGGATGGTATCCTAGACTGCATAATTTGGGAGTGTTGACATCAGGATGAAGGACATGAACCTTTCCTTCTACTCAGCACTGGTGAGACTGCTTTTAGACCTCTGGGACCAGTTCCTGGTTCTCAAGTGCAAGACAGATGGCCATAGTACAGAGACACCAGCAAACATCCATGAAGATGAATAAGGGAACTGGAAATTCTCTTCTATCAGGAAAGACTGAGGGAGCTGGGACTGTTCTTCCTGGAGAAATGAATTATCACTGGGAGTTTTTGTTTGTTTTTTTGGTTGGTTGGTTGGTTGGTTGGTTGGCTGAGGGTTTTTTTATATTGTGCCTGGCTTTGTACCATTTAACTCTCATTTTTTAGCATTTGGTGATAACCGCAGTAGTATTTGTACAATAGAGGCACTCAAAAGCTCAGATGAGTAAATCAGAAAATATTTTTTTCTTATCTTGTTTTAGAATGGAATAGCTACATAGCATTTCAGCTTGTTCATTGACTTCACAGACGAAGAGTGTCTTCTTTGATTGTTTTGAATTAATTTCGGACCTGAAAGTAAAAAGCTTCAAAAATCTAAAGAATTAAGATGGGGAAGAAAAGCAATCTTCCTTCCAGGTGAACTGGGCCACACAAAATTAAGCATCAGTCAGTACTTTCTTAAAATAAAGGCTGGGGAAATTCCTGTGAGTAGATTTAGTCAAAAGTGCTTTCCACAATGTAGATCTCACCACAATTTGCTTACTTTCCAAAATTTAAATAGCTTTCAAAATACAAATAAACTTGATTAGCTTCCTGCCATACTGTCAACACAGTTTCTCAACCAGAAAACCAGACTGATTAGACCACTAAGAATATTTGTAATCTGTATTTACTCTGAAGAATCTTTCTTTACAGAATTTTGACAGTCTATCACATTAAAACTATTTCTTACTTTCTGGATTATAATCTCTCTGAAATATTCCACCTGCCTACTGCCTCCTTCTTCAATCTGCTCAGGGATGTAGACTGTTTTGTCTCATTTTTACCTTATATATATATATATTTTTTTTTTTTAATTTTTTTTTTTTTTTTGGTATTGTCAGCTATTTCTTCACGCAATTGTGCTGCTGAGCAATGCAGCGCGTTTTCTTTAAAATGACAAGAGGTAAAGAATACAGGAAATATTACTTGAAAGGATTTTTTTTCCTCATGCTAGTATAAAAGACACATCTGTATACCTCAAACTGGAACAACTAAGTTCTCTCAGGCTTTATATGAACAAACAAAATGTCTTGTTTTCCAAACAGAAAAGGCATGTATATTTATGTAAATCTATTTGTTTTACATCAGACAACAAAGAAATTGCAAATTCTAGTTGTTCATGAGAAAGGTATAGCAGATACCAGAGTTAATTTTAACACTGGGGAATATCTACAGTACTAAATTACTATTTTCAGTGCTAAAGAGGCAAACAAATAAGCAAATAAAAAACAGGGAGCATAACTTAAAAACACAGAACTAAAGAGTCATAGAAATTTAATAGTCATAGTCTAAAAATTCAAAAGTTTCAAATAGAATTTTGATACTTTCTTGTATCTTCAGATGTCCTGCAATTTTTCTTCTTTCTGTGGATTGTTCTTTGTCCTGAACTGTTATACCATGACATAATCGGTCCTTGAAGAAACAGCCAAACTTGCATGCAGCTAATATATCATGATTATCACTCTGGCTGTATTAGTTCTGAAACTTGCTCCTTTGGAGTGATCTCAGCATGTCTCTGTGGTTCTTCCATTCAGCTATTCAGCAGTACTGTAAGAATTTTTGTTCAGCTTACTGTGCACCATCTGGAAAAATTATCTAAAATCATAAATCTAATGACAGCCACCATCCTTCCCTCTTGCTGAGAGGTGGTGGAGTCAGTTGCAGGGATGGATTGAAGATGAACCAAGTATAACAGATTGAAGAATATAGAGAGTTTCACTATACATGATATCTTCTTGCTTGTATTTGACATATAACTTGTCTATCTCTGTGCAGTCACAACATATGTTTTAGCTAGCTGTAGTCATGATGATATCATTCTCCCTAATTCTTGAAGTAGTCTCCATATAGTGTGGAACCAGCAAGCTTGAATGAAGACAAATGTATTTTTTTTCACAGTTATATTTTTATTTAAATACTAGTATGGTTATGTAACACAGATCAGAAAATGGTGCTGTCTGCCTTTTACATCCAGGAAAATAATGTGTGGTGTATGATCAAGTTCACATTTTGGCTCATTTAAGGTAAATAAAATTCTTAATGTTTCATATTATATATAAGAAATTCCAAGAAGCTGGTGAAGCTACAAGATACTTATATTAGCAAATTCATAACCTCCTTATATATTTCATAGTTTTGAAATTTTTTTAAATACTAGTAGGAATTAGTTAAGCATATTTTACATTGAAAAACCAAGCCATACCTCTATAACGATACACAGAAAATATTATATTCAAATCTATTTTATCCAGGCCCACATGAACAGGAGCGGACGTCCATTGAGGAGTGACAAGATGAATATTCATTTCCTTTTCTAACCTACCAGTTTGTGTTTTTATCAGATGTTAGAGATGACAGAATTCAATATCACAACTGGGTTATTTCTTTTTCTTAGTCTCTTTTTCAGATCATAGCCAATCTTAAAAAGATTTGACCAAAATCTTTTGGGTCTGTAGCAGAATAAGAAATAGATCTAAAAGCCTTTGCTTCTATTTTTTTTATTTTTTTAATTTTTAATAATTTATACATTATTTGTACTCCTTCTAGATGTCCTCAGAATTACCTGGTATTATTAATTATGATTATATTGGTCACAATAACATGGTTTGTTCAGTTTGCGTTTTCTTTTTGTGTAGGCAATTGGGATTCATAACAGTGAAGGCTATATGCTGCACTATAAAGAGACCTAAAAATAAATTGCATGAGATGGAAATGTCACAGGGCAGACAAAAAACTTCACTCTCTGTTGCACAATGTCTGTTATATGGCATACACTGTAATGATAGGAGAATTACTTACAGGATGTCAGAACTGTGAATAGGTCTCAAATCTTCACTATGAAAGTTTTCAGGAAAAAGAAAGAGATTTATCTTTCACAGTTATGGAAAAGCATTCAAAGAAACAAGTAAAAAATACAGCAGAAGTTTTTGTAAGTCTTTTTTACTTATATTAACAAGCCAGTCATACAACAAGCAGAGCTATTGTTCTACACATTCCCTTCCAGACTTCTGAACTCTCTCACATACTTCTGGTGGTGATGGGGGGTGTATGAATATCACTTAGATTCATGAGATGAATGTCATACGTCATCTTGTCACTTGAGGAGGTAATGCTATGACACCTCCAATCTCTTTTGGCAACTAATTGCATGTTGGGGCTATTAGTCCTCTTTGGCATGTGATGTCATGGAGCAGAGTATATACCAAGGTATATACTGAAGAAACATGAAATAATGAAAAAGCTTGGGGGCAGAATGGGGCTTGACTTCTCCAACTAATAGATGATGCAGTTAGTAAGAAATCAGAGACATAAAATAATATACTATGATCTACAGCTTGTTGTCAGAGCAAGACCATACAAAAACCATAATATCTAGGTAGAGAAATTCTTATCCAAGACAAACTATTTTAAAATACCTGTTCATGCTTTAAATTATAGGAAGTTGGCCTATCAACAATAATTCTTTCTTGATGTGTGCTTTTTAATTTTATTTTTTTGTA
Organism: Turdus rufiventris; assembly: GCA_013186435.1. Taxonomy (NCBI): domain Eukaryota; kingdom Metazoa; phylum Chordata; class Aves; order Passeriformes; family Turdidae; genus Turdus; species Turdus rufiventris. The sequence goes on from PYHW01010334.1 coordinate 2,626,741, forward strand.
CAGTGGGCAGTTACAATAAACCTTGTTAATGTGTATGCCCTCCTCACATTTCTTGGAGTAATACCTTGAGCTATATTTTTAAACACTGTTTTCCAGAAAAGGTCCCAAGCATCTAACTGCTAGGGGAAAAAAATTAAAATTATATAAAATGGAGAATCAGCATGACTGTATTCCAGGAAGCTTAATATAGGAGCTAGGGTTGATAATTCTTGAAAGTAAAACATTTATTTTCATTAGCATTTATAGAAGTAATAGCTTCATCATGCTGAAATGTTTTATTCTTTTTACCATTAATGAGTCTCCAAACCACATGTCAGTCATGTATTGATGGACGATTTATTCTTTTCCTATATATCAGGAACAACAAGCGAAAAACAGAAAAGAGTCCCAGACAATTACAGAAGCAGTTTTAGACCTAAATTCTTGTAAGTGTACAGTACATTTACTCATCATACATCATGTATTGCCTTGGTGATTTAATAGCTACAAAAATTTCTGAAAATATCTTTCCTGATGGAATATTGACAATTGTCTCAGACCAACTCAGATCTTCTTTGAAAACACAGTAATAAAATGAGCACACTCTCCAGAACAGATACTGTCAGCTTTAGATAATTTTCTTGGGGAAAAAACAGAGTTGTTCTCACAAAACTTGCAACTGCTTGAAAAATTTTCCCCCCTACCCCCACAAAATAACATAGGTGCTTTTTTGTATATGAAATATATAATCTTTTCTACCTCTGTTATTCATGAGTAGCATAAATAAAACAAATAAAACAAATAAAACAAATCCTTGACCAGTCAGTTTGATAGCCTATAAAATTATTGTCTCCTCCGTGATTTATACTGTCCATTATTACATTTTGATTAGATGACACTTTAAAAAACCCCTTTTTTATCTAAAAATATAAAGAGGAAATGAGATGTCACTGAAGTGATGTAAAACAAAAAATACATTAACAACTGTGTTATGAAAGACCCTTCACAGAAATAAATCACCCCACAAGGCCTCTTTGTGTCAGTTGTTGTTTGTCAGCAACATGGGAAGGGTTTATTCTTTCACAGCTCTCTTTTAAGAAATAATCAGTGATCTGCTAATAGCTCTGTTGCTTTCACGAGTGCACCAAGGAAAACAATATACTGTATAGCAATGACTTTAGGCTTTGAAAAGTATAATAACATTAATTCTTAGGAAAAATATTTTCTGTTTCCTCATATTTTCATAAAATCTTTTGTCTTCACCACCAAGAGTAGAAGAAAGCAAAATTTCAAACTGACTATTCACGAGTGAAAATGCTAAAAACAGGCAGAAAAAGAGCCCTTGGTAAATTTTAATAAGGAAGTTTGAAACACTGTGCTCTCGAAATTTAAACTGTTTGAATTGTCCAAAAATTGAAGCATTAATGTCTAGTTTTCTTTGCTAACTTAGCAAGATTCAAAAGTTATTCTGTGTTCAAAACTATATCTGAAATTTAGTTATTGCTCTGGGTTTTCACTCAGAAGTGCCCAGTATTTTAAATCAGATATTCTACTTAGTTATTAATTGGATGAACAGACAGGAGGAAACTTATGAATCAGTTTAGTCTCCAGAGACTAGGCAAAGTCTGCTAGTGCGCTGTGTTAAAAAAAGGTTCACAAGTACTCCCCCTCTAGTTGTTGAACAACATGGCAGTGGAACAAGACAATTGAAAATGAGAATCAGAACATAGTAGAATTATCATGGTTTCAAATTCTAGAAGTCTGTTTTATAGGAAATAAATGCAATTTTATATAATTTCCTTATTATGAATTTCATGACCTCTCAGAGAGCTAAGAAAAGACAGTGAGGCAAAGAGCTTTTAAAAATATTTTAAGAAATAAATTAATTAAAACCCAAAGTAATTAAATGTAAAACTGATTTTTGTGTCTTCTGTTAGGTTAATTTTTATTCTAAATGCTGATCTTAAAACACAAAAGATGAATTTTCCTGAAATATTTAAAAGAATAAATTTCTCAAACAGTTTTCCCTAGAAAGAGAATTTATAAGGGTGAAAATTGCTGTGAATTGCTCAATGGGACATATTATTGGATGCTAACTTTGTGTGAACTAATGAACTGTTTTATCTCAATATTATTATATGAATAACTTCTCAGTACTATAATTACCAATAATGACAAAAGCACATAATTCAACTGCTCATATAAAAAAAAAGATCCTATTAATAGGAGAAAATTAGAAAATTATTTAATGGATGAAACGGCCTTAATCAACTTTGGCTTTAGAAGTCTATATATCATTTATTAATGTTTCAACTCAGTAAGTTGATAAGGTTGTTCATATCTTATCTATAATAGTTTGCTTGACCAGAATATTTTAAGAGGTTTTATTCTGCTTTAAGAAAATTGATTTTCTTTCATTTTTTTACACAGTTCTATTTATCTTTGCTATGCTACTTAGAATGTTAATACTGTTGAAAGAAGGGGGAAGGGGGGTTACAGACATGATAAGTGCTTTTCTTCCAGCTCTCTCTCTATGGCTTATATTTTTTTTTGCTATTTTTAGTACAGAAAAGTAAATTGGTCTGTTTACTTTTGTATAGATTGGTTCTCCTGGGCAAGAAAAAACATCAAAGAGTAAGCCCTTTAAATATACATATAAGAATGCATGTGTATGTGTGTGGTGAAATCAGGTAACTAAGAATAGGAAAACTGGATTAACCTCTGTCTTTGAAAACATAAAACCATTCTATTGCTCCAAGAAAATACTAAAGATTGAACTCTGACATTCTTTCAGTTTTCTCTCTGATCACAATTTACTTCAGGGCACCTATAAACTCTCACCAGCGTCTGTGGAAAAGATTCTCATACACACTTGAAGTAACCGACATATTGTAGGGAGGAGACAAAACTGCCTTCTCTCTGGGTGCTCTCTTCTGTGAATCTTCACAAGTACAATACTTATGGTCCTCTGCATTGTGCAGCTTCCTGGAACAAGGAAATACAGAGGAGCTTCATCCCTGCACTGAGCTGCACTCTACTCCATAGAAAAGGCAAGTTACAATTGTGATTTTTATTGGAAAAGAAGAAGCTTATACTTGAGCAAGACACAAGAACATAGACTATTCCTATTTGTCAAGATCACCGAATAAAATCTTGGTAAAACTTTATCAATTTTAATTCACAGAGCAAGTTCTTTCATAGTGCAATATTTTCCTACCTTTCTCTTCAGACCTGTTCTTTTCTTGTGGAAAAGAATCATGTCCCTCAGTGATAACAGTCAACACACTGGAAAAGGAACAATAAATACAAGTTCATTGTTAGTTTTATTTTTTTAAGTATCTCATCTATTAAATAACAGGTAGGAAACAAATTATTCCAGATATCATCTTACTGTATAAAAATGTGATCTACATGGGGAGCCAAAATAATGAATGCAGCAGAAGTAATGAAGACTGTTTCTTGAGGTTTGTCATTATAGAGTGATATGTAATTTGAAAATGGAATAGTTGGTTTTCATTGTAAAATTTTAGTGTAGTACAAGGAGACTGTATTTAGTAAGCTGAAATAAAATGTAAAGAAGAATTTTCATTCTCAAAGTAACAAAGATACCACAATGCTGTTCCAAGGAGTACAAGAAAAAAAATAAAATAAAACAAACTTTGAAATCTAGCAAATGAAAATTTGTCTTGATAAATAGATAACGTCATTAGGATTCAAGAGTTTAGGAATAGTAGCATAAGTGAGAGAATAGAGAATAATGCACAGGCAACACTGAGGAGAAAAGAATACAAATCTCTCCCTACACCATTGTGTTTCTGTATCTATCTAGCTTTGTTACGGGGCACATTGATGCAAGCACTGCCAGCTTATGGTAAGTCATTTCACATCCCTTTTTGTCAATTTCCCATCTGTAAACTTAATATGAATTGTGCCAATATTAAAACTGTCTTTTGGAAAAAGCTCCAGGAGACAAGGTCCTAATTTTCGAGTATGCTTTAATCCAAATTCCTTTGAAGATTTGAAATAATGAATTAAAGACTGTCTTTCAAAAGCAAACAAGTGAAAAGGGAAATTCTTAATACAGATATTGCTGTATTCCTACTCTTCTTTTCAATAAGTCAGCAGTGCCAAGAGCTCTTCTTATTAATGAAGTCCAGAGGTTTGGACTACCTGCTGCTATCAAAAAGAATTCATCAGCAAAGGAAAGAAATTATTTCCTTTATTATAAAAGTAATTTTAAAAGCCTAAAAGCAAACAAACAAACCCATAAAAAGCTCACAAGCCTAATCTTTTTCAGCGAAAATTTTTCCGATATTTTCAACAATTATCAATATTTACTAAATATTGTTGCTTAACCATTAGAGGTACTTTCTATTCCAAACTCTTAAAACATTGAGGAAATACAAGGCTGTGGGTAAAGGACATTTTCATAACCATAACTGTACGTCCCAGAGCTCAGAGTATTTCTATATTGTCTCTCTGTATTAACCTTAGCAATGTAAAGACACAAGAAAATGTCTAAATATGACCTCTGCAATTTTTATCTTAGCTTTTTTCTTAGTATGTATTTGTAATATATGAGGTCTCAGCTCAGTGGTGATGGTCGGTGGTGCTTTGTTAGTTAATCTTTAGATTTTCCATCTTGACAACATTTTCATTTCTCTCAGCTCCTGAAGGGCCATGTCATGAGATTATTGAGGACCTGTTGCAGCAAATTGCCTTAAAGCTCTTTAATAAAAGCTGGGGAACTGGAATTTGGTGTTATCATGTTATAGAGAGAAAGTGTTAACTGACAGTACAAAGTGAAACAGCTATGACTCTCATTAGAGCTCTATTTCTTAAATGTAAGTTTAAGATAACAATTTTGGTATTAAAGTTAGTCGATCAGTCATTTGTAGAAGTTAGTAATTTTTTTACTAAAATGCTCAAAGACTGTTTTTGATAGAATTGAAAGTCATTCAGCTGTGAAAACATCTTATTGTGCCTACTAGCTCTTTGCTTTAAGGTTCGGGGGAGAAAAACTTAAACTGATTGTATTACATTTTGCAATAACCAAAAAATTTCTTGGTGCACTGTCTTCATGACATAGACTAAACCTTAGGCAAAGAATAGAGTATCCTGTTTTTCATGACAAAATTTACCACAACACGGTAGGTATGTTTCCTTGACTTGTGACTTTTATGTTTTTTTAATTTCCAGCATTATAATTTAAAACAGAATCAGTAGAGTGGCTGTGCAGTAACTCAAAGATCCAACCTATGAGGATGCTGAAGATTCTACCTTACATATTTTTTGCATTGAAAAATCTCTGTGTTTATGCTTATTCATCCCTGCATGAAATGCTCTGGTCAAACTCATTTGATTTAGATTTCAATTTTGTTTGTTTTATTTCCCATTTGTATGGCAAAGATAACTTTAAGAAGGAAAAGAAGTTATGAATGGGGCTTTTTTTAAAAAATGTTGGTCCAAAATATTTGCTTAAATTATTGACTCCTGAAGACTCTTTCACTGTATAAGAATAATTCTCTTTATTTTCCAGTCCTGTCCCAGGAGGAAAAAGGTACAGTAATTTCACGACTATAAGGCGCACCCTTTTGACTAAAATTTTCCCC
>PYHW01010334.1:2637426-2680552 GCA_013186435.1 Turdus rufiventris
TTTTTTTTTTTGTTGGCTGGATTGATCTGAATTTTTTTGAGATTTCTTGCTGCTACAAATGTTCATAAAGCATGGACCATGGAGTATTTCCATTTCTAGAGATTTTTCCATTCAAACTTGAAAGCATATTGTCTACAGAGTTCACGTCTCTTTATCTGAAGTCTTCATTTTCATAGCTTCCCTTGTTTTCCAAAATATATACTTCCATGTGCTTTTTACTGTCCCAAAAATAGCTATGAGACAGTCACACCTAAAACGGTTTTGGTATTATAAAGTCATGAGTTAATATTTTCAATGCGAATAGTCATCTTGTGTTTGACACTAGAATTTATTCTAGCTTCTAAAAGTGCACTTTGTTTCAACAAGCACAGAGTGACAGATCTTATTTTATTGTAGTTTCAAAAAGAATTATTTTGTTCTGTAACAAGACAGGGATATTGAAGGACAAATGATGAATTATGAATGAAAATATGAACTGAATGTATAAAAATGGAAATGTTAATATGTCTGGTACTGTTATTAATAGGAAAGATAAATGGCAGTGGACAGTAAAGAAGGGGAGAAAAAAACTACAGAAATGTACTATATCATTTGATGCAGGAAAATATTCGAGGAATTCTATTTTCTTGTTGTCAGTTCCTTCAAAAACTTCCTGGTTCAGAACATGCAATGAATTCCAAATATATCCATTTTCAAGAGATGAGGTGAGGAGAGGTTTGTCTTCAATTACATGCTTCATTTCAATTTTGATCACATATTTATATTCATTCATCTATGAATCAGTATACTTAATGAGTAAGTCAGATTAACTTATTTTGCACTTGCACAAGATTTTAAAAAAACAAAAAGCTTTTATAATTAAGTAGGTTGCTTAATTAGGCTTATCATGTGGATCTTCACAAAATAGAAGCTCTCTTTTTGTATTGATTTAAATAGAAGACACAAACTTAACCTTTTGCATCATAAAAACAACCAAAACTTTTGTTTCCTTTTTGGAGATGTAGCAAATTAGGAAATCAGATGAAAGAAGGCACTTGACTACTTGGCTACACAAGCCTAATCCAATAACATATAGTCAAAATTTATTCATCATAAAAAATGCCTAATCATAAACATTTCAGATACTTCAGATCATTGACACTTTCATTAAATATTATTGAAAATTATATTCTTCTGCCTTGGCTTATTTTTTATCTACGAGAATGAATAAAATACTTCAAAGTGCTGTTTTAGTTAAAAACCAGGTTTTTTTCTTTGAAAGAAGCCGTTTAAATCAATCCCTGAAATCAATCAATCAGTCAATCAGTTAATCCAGAGTCAATAAATCATAGAAAAATTTTAATTAAAGAAATAATCTGTGATCATGTAGCTTTTCAAATGAGCAGATAGATTGCAAGGAGACAAATATTTCAGACATAGATATTTCAAACTTGTCCAAAAAAACTGTGGTATCTATCAAAACCTTGGCAGGTGTGAGGTACCAGAGAGTGCTTGGAAAATATACTCTAACAAAAAAGGAAAATGCATAACAATTGAGAAACAGAACTTAGGAGTATATTTTAATAAAACTGTACTCTTCCAATTGGCATATTGTTCTTGTTTTTCAGTTGCTAGAGATTTAGCTTCTATTGGATTGTTTATCAGAGGGTAAGAGTCTGGTCATATAGAAAACAAATCTTCTAATTTCAAAGTCTTTGCTTCTATTCACTCTTCGCTTCTATTAGAAAACTTGGATATATTTTATAGATTATATCAGTCAGAATCATATGCATAATTTCAGACATTTTCTCTGTTCATTCAGTTATACAGGTAAGTGGACTGAAACCAAAATTTTCCCTTTAAAGTCACTGAACTGGACTCCTCCATTAGTCATCTGTTGTAATAAGCACACAGTGTACCACAGTGCAGTTTCACAGTGATCCAGTATCTGATAATTTATTATTTTCAAAACATTTAATTCAGTGGGACTTCAGAGAATACATGCACATTTAAAAAACTTGGGCACACAACTGGAAGGGATACCGGACAAGTTCTCAGGCAATACAAAGCTGGGAGGTGTTGATGACTCCCTCACAGACATGAAGGCCTTGCAGAGAGACCTCAGAAACAGGGGAGTGGGCAATCACCAACCATATGAAGGGAACAGGGGCAAGTGCTGGATTCTGCATCTGGGATGGGACAACCTTGGGTGCACGGACAGGCTGGTGAATGAGAGGCTGGAAAGCAGCACATTGGAAAGGGACCTGGGGTCCTGGTCAAAGGCAAGTGGAACAGGAGCCAGCAGTGCCCTGGCAGGACCAACCCTGTCCTGGGGTGCATCAGGCTCAACATTCCCAGGAAGGCAAGGGAGGGGATTGTCCCACTCTGCTCTGTCCTGGGGTAGACTCACTTTGAATAATTCAGCATTCAGTATTCAGCATTCTTCTTTAATGTCTTGTCCAATTTTTTTCTCTTGAAAAATAATATTTAGTGCTCGTAAAAATTATCTGCAGAATATTTTGTCCTAAAAGAGAAAGTGGCTTTTTACTGCCTGCCACGTTTGACCTTCTTGTTTCATTTATACTTAGATAAACCATACAGAAAATTGTGGCTAAATAATTTTTTTGCATGTTTAATGTTCTTTTAGACTTTTTTTTTTTTTTTTTTTTTTTGCTTCTGCCATGTTAAAAGTCAGAAATCAAATTTGTTGTAGGTGGAACTAAAAAGTATTAAGTGCCATAATGATCAGTGTTGCAAAAATAAGCGAATAATAGGATTGATTGACACTAGGTGGGAGTTTTTGAGGCAAGTGGTGTATCCAAACCAGGGAGGGTGTTTTTCTTTGACCTCAATTAGGTTTAGTCATTCTGACTACACAGAACAGAGAACACTTGTATGTTAACAATCTAAATATCTTCTGCACTGAAATACAATGTAATGTATAAAAGCTGTGAAATGAACTCTCATTTGTCTGTGTGCATGAACATGTCACATCAATTCTGAAATTAAAATCTCTGGGTCTACTTGATTCACGCCTGGATTAGGAGGTACAGTAAGTGAACTAAGAAGCCCTTATACATCTTTTATTTCCACAGATTTTATGAAAATCCTTCATTAATCATTGAATTTCAGAATATCTCAATATTTATTAAAAAAACCCAACAAACCTTTAAGTTTGTGTTTTTAGTGGATGGTTCTCATATTTCTTCTTTTTTGTTTGTTCTTATTTTGTTTTGAGCTCTTTTTCTGACTCTGGAAACAGGGTTATTCTCTGATTTAGGTTGCTTGGGGTTTTTTTGCCAGGCTAAACCCATTTAAAAATAAAAAAATTAAAATTTAAAATTTAAATTTAAAAATAAAATTCAAGAACCTCCTAAAGGCAGCAGAGGGTGAAGGCAACATATTTGTAAAGACAAAAAGCTGTACTGTTTGAAAATGGGACTATTAGAACTAGTAAATATAAGTTACCCAAACTAATGACATTTTCCTAGAAGTGTCAAAGGGAAATGATTCTGTTACATGACAGCTACCTAGAAAATTCTATATAGCTCCGCATATCATTGGTTTTATACCAAGTTGGAATATAGCTAAAGAAAATAGACCAGTTTTCAAAAATATAAATGTTACTTCAACATCTAACAGAAGATAACTTCCCTGACATTCTTACAACCTTAGGATGTCATGTCATTGCAATACTTTTGCAGTATTAATTATTTATTCTCAAAAGAGTTTGTTACAGGTAGCCATAGGTAGCCAAAAACCTCTTGGATTCACAGACATTAAATATACTTCATTCATTCCATGATCAAAGTCTATAAGAAAACCCAACGAGTAGATCTTGTACATAAATTTATTCCATGATTATGAAGACATTTACATCTATAAAAAATGCACATCAGTATTATGCAGGAATCGTAAAATTTTACAAGAAACTAGTGTGCACAAGAAAGCCAAATTTTACAAAAATTGCAAATAAATATCATTGTGACTATATTGAAATACATCCATTGTAAGGATGCTTAGCTCAATGTGAGTTTTGACAAAATTTAGAGACACTATATAGGATAAAAAGCACAGTAAAAATTCTCAGAAAGAATCCTATCAAATTTAAATTATACTAATTACAATATCAGCACAAAAACTCTAATACTAATAACAACATTATAATCCTAATGCTTCTACTTTGAAATTTAATTGTCTAATTTAATGCCTATATTACACAAATCAAATTGCACTTGTAGTAACAATGTAAATACTAAACAGTTAAGGTGTTTCTTTTCAAGCTATGTGAATTCTTTAAAATAGTCATTATAGAAAAAGAAATAAAGAGGATGAGTTTATTCACAATATGAATTATTACGGTTTTACCTTTAGCTTTTGGGACTTCATCATGGCATCTAACTAGAAAAAAAGAATAGTAGAAGGATACCACATCATGTCTTGAAAGCATTGTTTGTTCAAATATGCCACAATAAAATATACCTCCAACAGGGCTACAAAACAGCACAAGCATTTCAAATAACAACTTAAGCCTGCCTACATTCCTTCTGATGTCTGAATTTCATTGTTATAATTTTGTGTGTTTGCTAGGAAAACCTTTATACTAAATCCTGTAAAAAGCTTTGCCTAGCATCCAATGTTCGACTGATTTTCAGTGAAGCTTCAGCTAGTGAGTTACATCAATAATAGTGCATAGTCAGCTAGACAGACCAATCCAGAAGCCATTGTTCAGTTTTAACTTTACCCTCTTTAAAATTTACAACACAGCATATGTGCACATTACCTCTACCCCATACCTTGCAGAACGGAAGTACTATGAAACCTGGAGTTATTAATCTCTTTTTGTTTATAGGTATTTGACAAGTATTTTCAAAAATATTTGTACAAACCTACCTCATCTTTTTCTGCATCACTTTATCCAGTGAAAGCACCACTTTGTTAGGGCCTTAACATGGAATGTGGAGGACTTGTTTTTGAAGCAGTGCTGTACAGGACTACAGCAGAAATTTTTCCTTTCTCTCTCCTACTTCTGTCATTCATCCTGCCTCATCAGATAATTAACATTTTGAAGTGGGAGTCAGTAGGCAAGGCATTCAATGTGATTCTAGTTATTACTGTTATGGTAACTTCAACTGAAGAACTTCAACAAAATAGTCTCCGAGAACCCTGAGTTACCTGCAACCTCATGGCTTACATGTCTAGGAAACCAAATCTTCGGAGGGAAGGGGTACATGAACACAATGCCCTGCATTGCTTCTTAGATTAGGGGAAAGTGTGAAAGAGAGCTCACACTGCAGACTTTCTATGTAAGATCCATGTAATAATATCCACGACTGAAAGAACAGCATGTGATGAACATATTAGAAATACCAACAGTTTTAAAGATTTTGTTCTAAACCTGTCAGTGTTTCAAGATTTGAATGACTGTAATACAACTCTAACCTGCATTCCACATCACTGTGAATAATATTGTATAATGTAAAACTGCACACCACCTTAATTAATCCAATTAGTCCCAAGTCCTAAACCAAAACAAGGGTTTGTTGGGTTTTTTTTTGGGGGGTGGAGCACGGGGCAAGGTGGGGCAGGAGGGGGAGGGTGGTGAGAGAAATGGCTAGAAGACCATTCAAATCACTACGAGGACCCAGGGAGCTTTCTATTCTATTACATCCAGAAATCATCTGTTTAACTTATTGGTATGAATATAGCCAAAGAATTCAATTTTAACACAATTATCTTGAATTATCTGTAAACAAAATCTCTATCTGTAAAGCCTACCATAGATTCTAATAAAATGAAAAGGTAATAAAATTCCTTGGGGACATTAAATGTTAGTTATTTAATTAGGATGCCTATAAATAAATTCATTGTGCAAAATATAATTAGAACTTTTTTTTTTTAATATTTTGAGCAGTGAAATAACTTTTAGCTCTGGAGATGTCAGTGAACCAAGCAAAGACCAGAAGTCTTTGAAAAGACTTTTGAAAAAGTTTGGTACCTATTAGGTATAAAAGTTATCAAAACACCTCAAGGTAAGTTTTGAAATGTGCTTGACTCTTATGCAGTACTAGAATTTCTAAAGTTTTCTTTATTTATTTATTTATTTTAATTGTCTGTTGGTGTCTTTCAGGGGTCCATAGAAAAGAGGCATAGAATAACTCCAAAATAGTAAGAAACTCATCATGTCAGTACATTTCTTCAGCAATAGTGAATTATTTGTTTTTACTTTTGCACAGAAAGCTGGAGGAAGTAACTTTCTAATTATACTAATTATGCTAACTATATTTAATATTTGGAGCTTTTTGAGAGTTGATTTTCATCTTGTTTAAGTGTTAAGCATCATCTCGTCCTTCTGCTTTCTGCATTACCCTACTCTGTCATTTACCATGTCTGCTGAATTAACTTGATAATAGGTTTCTTTATCCTTTGCTTTTTATCTCTTGCCCTTTGTTCCACAGTGTGACACACGGGTTCTATGAGGTGTCATATGCTCTCATCTTACATCAAGAAACGTAAAGTGTGTCTATGAAAGGGGTAATTCTGATCACTACCTGTTGATCAGCTGCTGTTGCTGGCAGTGTGCAGAGAGCTTTGTGTGGAGTATCAAGCCTCCTCGTCTTTTAAACCTTATTGCTTCTATGGACAAATTTGTTTCAGAAAAGGATTGGATAACTAGCTCAGGCATGGCTATCAATAGCACTGTCATGTAGTGCTAGTTGAAAAAAAATCCTTCCTAAGGAAATGTATTGCATCAGTAGCATTGCTGAACTTGTGAGATAATACTTCATCAGCAAAATAACATTGGTGAATCAGGATAAAGTCCTTTGCAAGTAAATTAAATAATGTTCCAATGAACAAGCCAAAACCATCCATATATCAGTATAAAAATTAACAGTGAAAAAAATGGAAATATAAGTCATCTAAATGCACTAAAAAGAAGAAAATCCTTTGGTCCCAGAGAAAGAACCAAAAAGATGAACCCATCATACCTTAGGGATAAATATAAACCAGGTTATTATTATAGGCACTGAGTATGAATGTCCTACAGGAAAACTGAATTTAGTGTACTCTTTCACTTATTGAATTCTGTTTCTAAATTTCTGATTCAAAAATGTAAGACAGACACACTTAATCCCTGATATAATATAGTCTAGATGAAAAAATAGTGCAACATGAAGGTAGCCCCTTCAGCCTCTTTAACCTTATCCCTTTTTTACTCAACTGAAGCTCTAAAGAGAAGTTTAAAAAAATCAATTCATTCAAATGAGACTGGAAGAATGAGGGAAAGAATGATTATGTAGTCTTGTGTCTGTGCACTGAGAAATTCGGGACTTGCATCATCTCTTGGGAATGTAAAATAGTACTGCTTTACCAACAGTATTGAAAGCACTGAAATCAGCTCTTTACCAGGTAGCTGAAATCCTTCTGCTTTGAATGCCTAGGAACACTCAGAATGATAGCACAGGCTATTGCAATGTGTTTTGCAACATAGTAGAAATTATTAACTAGCATTTTCATATTCAGGTAAAACCAGGTGAATTCTATATACCTAAGACAATTCAAATATATAAAACTCTCAGTTGGGGTTCAATTTCTGTCCTAAGTGCTTTTTTTTTTTTTTCTAAAGCAATTGAAGTGTTTGAACAATTTCCTACATTTTCTTTACCATATTGTATGTACTTTTTTTACCATTGGTCATTTTTTTCATTTCCCTATTCATGTATATTTGCTATTAAAAAAAAAAAAGAAAGAAAGAAAGAAAGAAAGAACGAAAAGAAAGGAACAGAATACAGAATAACACTCGCCTCTTACTATATTTATTACTAGGTGGCATGCATAATCTCTGTGCCTAAGAAATTTATCTCTAAACACTTAAATTTTCTCTCCATTATTCAAAATCATTCAATTTCACCCATCATTTCCTGCATGCTTCCAAAATTTGTTCTGCTGAAACTCAGTCTCCTTAGGTCTCACTTCAGTACTAGATATAAACTAAAAGATTGCATTATAACCTTCATGGTTACCTTTTATCCCTATACTGTGGAGCAGTAGTGTACTCATATTTTCAGAAGTCCTGATATTTCTTTCTTCACATAATAAATCACAGCTTATATTTAGGAGTATTTCAAAATTTCATCTTATACCTTATCATTAGATTTTTTTAAAAATTTTTTTTCTGTTCTCATGGGTAATACAAAACTACTTTTATTTTATTTATTATATAATTAGAAAGATGGTAGTCAATGTTTCTCATGTCTGTAGACCTTAAATCCTTTTTACATATGCAGAGGAAAACTCACATATATGATGGATAATTTTAATTGTGTCAAAATTATATATTACATTTATAAATTACCAATTCTTTCTTTCAGCATTAACACAAATTAACATCTTACAATGCCTTGAATGTGAAAAATGTGTAGACTTTCCTAAAGTTCTCTACCAGTCTAAATTTCAGTATTAAAATTTCTACTTTGCTTAATTTATCCTTCAAGGATTTTTCAGAACATCTCAAATTATGGATGCAAACAGATGAAATACAAAAGAAAATATTTTTCATCTGCAAGACAGAGTTAATTTTAGCTATTTTTACTTATTTTAAACTTATACAATGCTTTATAGGTAAAGGGATACCTATGTAAATAGACTTCCCTTTCCCCTTATCTCCTGCTAGATCTCACTTCTACTTCCACTAACCAGAGAGCAGCTGAGATGAGAAGTGAGGTCACAGACTGTCCCCAGATGGGGATCCTCCCACCTACATCACCAGTAGGCTCACAGAGCTCCTACAGCCCTAGGAAGAATTTCTGCATAACAGGATTGCCTTAGTTATTCTTGTGCCAGAAGACAGCGCCAGAATTACTGCAGAAACAGAGCCCCTCTCTGGCTAGCTAATACCTTGGGAACACAGTGGCTTTGGGATGAATAGGGGAACAGGTTGTGTGACCACTAATTGAAACAAAGTAGGAGACTCTATAGCACTTAGAAGTGATTTTTAGTATAGGACAGCAAGGTTAGCACCACAGGCAAAGTAATTACTAAGAAAGCCAATAAGAAACCACCTTTCACTCTTTTTGATGCATTTCATATTAAAAATAATTTAAAAAAACCCCCAAAAAAACCAACAAACCAACAACAAAAATCGCCCACATCAATCCATGAAAATATTTCTATTGTACAGTATGCCCTTACTGGAGCAGCTCTATTCCATTGCATAGCTGAAACTGTCTTTCTGGGGTCTTTCTACAGCTATCTAACCTATAGACAGAGTTATTCTGTGTCTTTTTCCTCTTAAAGCAAGAGTTAAAATATATCCTTTATGTTTATCTTCCTCTGCTTTCTCATTCAGGTTTACAGAAGGAAAACTGCAATGGTTCCAATTGGATCATTGGACCCAATGCCTGACCCTCAGAGAGAAAATGTGCAGCTCTAAAAAAAAAATGTTCTTATTTACTCTTTGTTGCAGATAACAACAATTTGCACTGTTTGTTGCAACACACCAAATGCTCCAATATTAACGTTTTAGTTACCTTGCTGCATTTATATTATGAACAAGTGCATGGAAAGTCAGAACAGTCAGTAGGTTAGTGCTGCAGACCCATACAGAACCTACAGAAGCCCAGGAAAAGGGGGCTGTGTGTGTGTGCATCATGATTCCGTTGCTGTCAACAGTCTGTAAACATCAGAACGTGCTATTCATCCTTGCAGAGGATGCATCTTAGAACAGTCCAAATTACCACACGTGTGTTAAACACCATTCAAACAGTCTGTCTGCTTTTGTTTTCTCACCTTTTCTTTATTTCAAAGTGAGGGGAAATTGGAGTAAATAGGATATCCCATTGTGTCATGTTTCTCATTGAAGACATTGCAGCTTTAAACCCATAATTAATGATGCTGGAGTTTTACAGTTTCATGAGTTCAGTGGGCTGTGCATGTCATGTAAAGTCACTGACTGGCTCAGGGTATCAAGTAAAAAAACCTTCCAAGACATCAACTGTCTTGGGGCACCCTCCAGTTTATTTTGTGTGTATGTCTGTCTGTTTTCTTCAGAATATCCAAGAGTAACCATTAACTGTGTAATTTCTTCTCTTACTTTCTGGATGATCTGGAACTTCATTAGCAAATAACCTTCACAGGAGGGATCCTTTAAACAGTACCTCTACAAACAAAGTAGTTTGTGAGCAGGTTGTGCTATTTTTGTGGTAGTTTTCTCAGCTTGCCTCTGTTAATAGCGAAAGATAATAACATGTTTTTGTGTAGCTACCTAAAAGGCCGTTCCCTGGGTTATGGTAATTGTTTTGCTGAAGTCCACAAAAGGCATAATTGAATGTAAATGGAATAATTATAAAATGGCTCCTGCAAATACCTGTGGTCTAAACACGTGCATTTATATACCTCACACAAAGATAAATAAAACTTTTCAGCAAACAGGTGTCTTGCTCTGACTGTTTAATTATTCTTCTAATGATTCTTTTATATACACTACAATACACACTGGAATACTGAGACAGAAAAATTTAGCAAGTTCTGACACATCTTTCTTGAATAAAGCTCTCATGACAATGATAGTCAAGGAAAATGGAGGGGGAGGATGCAGTAAGGGAAAATGTCATGTCTGTTAGTCTTTAAAATACCTAGCAAAGGGTTGGGCTCTGCAAACAACATAAATATTTAATCCAAAATCTCTTTATATCATTGTTGCCATTTAATTTTCAATTTACAGCTTCACTAGCACAGTTTCTGTTTAGGTTTGCTGCACTGCTGACAGGGTTTTCCGAGTCTATAGAATATCTTTAAAACTCGAATAATCTCAGAAACTCACAAAGCTTGCATTCCCTCTTATTTCCCTGTTAAATTGTTTGTAGGTTGATTCAGTGCTATAACTGTGATTTTTATATCAAATTTTGTAAACCCAGCTGCTCCTCTGTTCTAAAGGTGTCCCTTCTTCAGGGGCCACCACCCCCTGAGCCCCCCCAAACTTTTTTATGAACCTCAGCTAACAAATTTCAAGTAAAATAAAAGATTGGCAAAGTAAAGTCATATTTTCTCTTTTATGTACATAACAGAATATTTAGGACTAGTAAAATGTGTGTTTGGCTCCATCTTAAATATGAACACAACTAATTTGTTCCATATTTATTCAGCTCCTGTTAAAATACATTTGTCAGGGAGATGATTGTGCTGATACTATCACTTTGCTATCTTGAGTGAATAAGAAGCCAAATCACTTAGGAAAACACAACTTATTCTGGTCTTACATTCCTCAAAAAAGCAAAGAGAACAAGTGAATGGAGGAACACAAGACTTCTGTGTGCTGGTTTCAGTAAACCTCTCTATATAAAGAGTGGGATTGTTCTCACCAATCTGGAAGGAAGACAAATTTATGGCCAGACATCCATGTGTTCATGGAATACAACCACTTCTATACAGTGTTTAGTCTGGAAGGCTAAAAAACAACATAAGGTGAATTCTCTTTATAATTTTTTTTTCTGTATTCTCTTAGATTTGGATGTTAAATTTTGTAATGTTGAAGACTAATGTTCTTCACAGACATTTTGCCACAGTTATCATCTCAGTGCATTATGGTGCAGCATCATTGCCAAAAAAAGATATCTGTTCTGCAACTTCAGTGGCACAATTTCAGTAGCCTTTTCTTGTCTCATTGGAATCTTCACAGAAGAAAACTGTCTTCTCAGTACAAGTATTATAAACAAAATTATCAACACCTTCTTTTTAAAAGGAATATGCTAGAAATATTTCAGAGAGCTAAAAACATCAAAGACTAAGTAAACCTTGAATGATTTATACTCACAAAGTGTCAAGAGTATAAT
The DNA here is from genome assembly GCA_013186435.1 of Turdus rufiventris. Lineage (NCBI taxonomy): Eukaryota > Metazoa > Chordata > Aves > Passeriformes > Turdidae > Turdus > Turdus rufiventris. The sequence continues at coordinate 2,649,237 of PYHW01010334.1, forward strand.
GGAAAATATTTTCTTCATAACACTATATTGATTATGTTGTCAAATGCTAAAAACAAAAGTAAAAGAAGTGTTTTATCTTAAGGCTCATTCTTAGGATTGTCCACAGTTCAAACAACAGATGGTCAAAAATGGGGTTGAGAATATTTGAATAAATAACATATTGAAAAAAATCTTACTAATCTTTACTGTTTTGCATTTGGAGAATGAAGGTTAAGAATAAGTTTTTAAGAGCTGTTTGTATTGTTCAAGTCAGAGCTTAAATGCTTTCAGCATGTTTTCCTGTAGTAATTCTCTCACAAAGAGCAGTGTTATCCACTACAATCCAAGGTCATGTTGCAAGCCTATGTCCAACATCAGCTTCCTCTGGTATTTGAGATCATCATTTCAATATGCATCTTAAAAAGTTCTTCAAGACCATTGATTAGGAGAACCATGTATTCAGCATCTGAAGGTCTTATAAGACAACCTAATATCTATTCCTACCTTGCTGAGAAAAATTAAAATGTAAAGCCACACCTATTATATAAGCTAGACTTCTCTAAAAATACCAGATGCAGTTCAGAGTTTTGATTATCCCACAACTAAAATGGGCATAATTTTAGAGAGTAAGTATGAAAATAGCATGAAGCCAGCCTCATTCACTAAAGAGCCTTCGATCATGTAATAACCCCTCCTGCAGGAAATCCCTTGATGGCATGTTTTCTCACTTATTACCTTCCCCAGACAATATTAACACAGAATTGAGCTAACAGAAGACAAAGACAGATTATTAGACACTGATTCTAGTTTTCATTTTCTACCTCCCTCTCTGCACAGCAGCCACACAAATCTCTCTTCCAGTCCAAAATAAATGTTCCGTGAATGTAATGTTCTTCACAGTAGAGGAAGCACAAGCAGCCCAGGCTAAAGAGGAAAAGCTAAAAATGTCAAAATACAACTTGCAAACAGACATCAATACAGACAGATTGATACACCAGAGAGGATTACAGTTCTTCCATGCTAATAACTTCCTTAAAGAAAACTAAAGAAAATTAAACCCCCAAACAAAAACAAAGGAACAAAAAAACAAATAAAAAAGATAGAAAGCAAATAAAAATAAAAAGGAAATTATTTTAAAAACCATAATAAAATTAGAAAGAAGAGAAGAAGGCTCATGGGGAAGGACTCAAGGTTGGTTTCCATTCTATGGTGAAATTTTGGTGTAAGCTGAATCAATATCTGGAATTTCTCAGTGGAAAATACATGGTTGATCATACCATCAGGCAGACTTGGTGGAGTGAATGCATATCTGCAGTGTAAGCAGAATTGGTTTGTCTAGTTATGTGTTTTCCTGAAATTTATTCTCGTTATTATTGATTTCATTATTTCTGTACACAGAAAATTAACTACAGTAACAGAGTAACACTCCCACTTTCTCATAAAGACAACTAAAAATGATTTTTGCTTTATGTTTCTGTTGCAGAAGTTGTCACTATTTTGTCTCCTTTATTCAAGTGTGACAAAATTATTTATTTCTGTCTGGAAATAGAAATAATATTATGTCTTTTAGTATTATTATGCATTAGCTCAGATATAGCTTCTGAAAAGCTAAGGCTACCCATGTTAGCATCCAAAAGTGGACTGCCAGCTAGGATAATAGTAGTCAAAACAATTTAAACCCAAGAGTGGCATCTGGTACTGAGGAAAAATAAATAATGCTATGTTTCTGTCCCAAAGAGTGTCTAGATATCAGAATCTAAAGATACAAAAAAAAAAAAAGAAAAGCTATGGAATAAAAGTAAGTTTTCCACAACCCATAGTTGTCTCCTGAAGTGATAAAATAAGGAAACTAAATATCAGGGTGAAAGAGTTAAAATCACAACAATAAAAAGTAAAACATGATCTGAATAAAATACACCTCCAAGTAATTTAGCAACATGTTTTCTGGGGATTTAAATTCTTCTTTCTTCTCCCAATGACTGTTCACTATTTGTACTTGTAGGCAATCACTTTTCACTATGCAAAATAGGAATTAAGTTACTGAGAAATAAACACTGCTTTGGAAAATAGTGTTACATTTGAGATGCTTCAGAGAAGAAAAATTCTGATTCAGAACTTTCCAAAGTGGTGATGCTTTCAGTGGTTGTTTTTCTGTCTCAAAATCAAGCATGGTTGTTTTCTCTATTCTATGCTGTAGTCTTCTCAGTCCACTTGCAGTGCTCCAACTGCAAATGTCAGAGGGAGATCTGTGTCCTCCCACTGAAGTAGCGGAAACTAGAACTTGGTCGGCTTGAGGACCTGATACCCATCCAGTCAGGGAAAGTGTGCAGAGCATCTCTGGGTCCTTACTAGCAGAGCTGCTGAGGGACATGCCTTCTGCAGAACCCCTCTTCTTAAAACAGCTAAAGCCCATGAAAGGTTTGGCAGCACCCAAGTTGAACAGGCACCTTAGCCCGTAATGACAAGGTCGGGCCTCCTAAAGTTACTGAAGTTGTACTAGAACAGACACAATCCAGCATTGTTTTCCAATTCCTTTCAAGTACTGAAATCTGCTATTGAGCTATTTCTGTCTCAGCTTAGGGGAAAACATAATTCCTATGTAAAAGACTACTAGATAGCTATAATTGCCTGCAGTTAGTTTATTAAAGGTCCTTCATATCATTTGGTCAAAATACATAAATAAGTTAGTTATGATGGCTCAAATAAGTTAAAAGACTTGAAAACAGCAAGAGAAAAGAAATGAAAAAATCTATCCTTTTGACAGCCACCTAGATTTATTGTACATTTACATGGTCATGAGATTGAAGACATGGACCTTCATCTAATTTTAGGCAACTGTCTTTTCATTCTGTCAATTACGCCATTCTGTAAATTGGAAAACAATGCTCTTTGAGTTCTTTATGCGGATGTAAATATTAATGCCTATTAGGAAACCAAACATTTTAAATAAAGGTTCCTACTTGAAGTAGTTACTGAATAGATTTATTACAAGTGAAGTTAAACTAAAAAAAATGTTTACAGTCATTGAGGAACACAAAGAAAATATCTGCATCTCCTGCATCTCCAACAGATGCGAATATAAATATACATATGTAAATTTAACCACAAGCTACTTTAACAGTGTCCAAGATTAAAAAAANAAAAGAAAAGAAAAGAAAAGAAAAGGACATTGGATACATCTTTGAGAAATTTTTAAAATATCCTTAATTTTAAGCAATTATTTCAGAATTATAACAAAAATTATCTATAATTTAGTTATCTGAAAATCTTTACAGAAACTGACACACTGCTAAGGTTTCATAATTAAGCTAGCAGACAAAAATGGAGTCAGTTGTAACTATGAATCATCTAGATTATTGAAAAGAAATTTAGAACATTAAATGATGAAACCTCTTATCAGTCATTTGCTAGTTATCTGTCAGATTTAAAGAGAGCCTGATACAAGTTTAGAAATAGGATTCAAAATTACTAATGAGAAGCAAAAAAAAAAAAAAATCATTCAAGATTAGGTAATCTTATCTAATTTCCTATACACAGAATTTTAAAAAATGTCTTAATGCCAACCCTTCAATAGATTAATTAATGTTTTCATTTTCATGCCATATTTAAAATTTTAATATCCATTACCTAGTCTGCTTCAAAATAAATTACTTAGGCTGCATTTGTTTGTTCTATTTATGTTGACAAAACCATTTGTCACCTTAAAAAGAGGCAGCAAAATTGTAACACTGATGCGACTAAGAGGCGAAGAAATTAAGCTTTATGTATTATTCAGTGCATCAAGAGGTGGAGTTCATGAAAAAAACCCCACCATATCACATGCCTTGAGAACACTTGCATACATAGTACAAATACATATCAATTCCCATTTTTTACTAGATCAAATATTCACTTAATTTAATTTGTGCTGGTCAAGATGTTAGGGAAGTGGCATGATTACAGCCTACTCACCAACTAGTGAGTTGCTATGAAAATGACTTACTATGGACGGGACCCATATAAAAAACCAGTCTGTACCATCAATGGGGTAAAAATAACCAGGCTCAGGATCAATTATCTAGTTCTCATAACCTTTTCCTGACAAGCCAGATACATAAACTTGGAAAAATTTCAAAGTTGTGCAGAATTTAGAATATTTAAGCAAAGTTTACAGTGTTCACTTTTTAGTGTCAAAGATGCCAATATTAATTATAATGTGTTAACAGCCTGACAGCCTAACAAACAGATGAAAAATTGGGTCATTCAATTCTACTCTAGAAAAAGACTCCTTGTAGTTCATGTAGTATATATTAATCCATGGATAGCTTGTTACAAAGGCTGTGCTTCATTGTATCTTCCATTTAGAAAATAATGGCTCCTTGCAGTGTTTTTGTCAAAGTCACAGTTTAAGAAAAGTTATTTGATTTATTAAGCTGTTTTTTAGTAGCTTCCAAAGAAATCCTGGTAGATCCATAAGCTAAGTGTGTATACAAGCTGAAGTCCTAGAATTTCTTTAGTCTTATCTCATTAATTTTGTTCCATAATTAGAAAAAGACATAAGTTGAAGAACTTGTTTCCTGGAAGTGGTCCTCAGCTCAGGTTAAGGTGATTTCTTCACATAAACATCTTGAACCAGAACATCTTAGAGGCAAGATGGATAGCAATCTGAGAAGCAACTTTTTTGTTTTTTTCCTGTAACATAATATTTGTATTTTGAGTGCATTGTCTTTTTTTGCAGGCACTTTACATAAACAGATAAGTTAAAAAAAGTAAATCAACCAAACAAATCCAGTTACCAGGACAAAAACTGTAAAGCAGATAAAATTCAATGAAATTACAAGAAAAATGCAGTTGTTATGAAACTCAGTCTGCTAATACAACCCCTCACAAGTTCACAAGTAGAATCTGAGTTTTTTCACAGTTTTGTAGAAACTAAAATGATCCCTAGCTTGATAGGCAATTTCTAGAATATGATGTTAAACTAGTTATTACTATAATATGAACCCATGTAAAACTGGAATAAAGAAAAGGGAAAAGAAAAGAAGTCTAGAAATTGGAACACTTATCATCAGAAAGGAAAGCTTTGAGATGAAATGTGGACAAATGACTGTATCAATAGCCTAGTTATAATTGTCTTGCTTTGATTTTAAGTGCCATATTTTGTCTCCCTCATGCTAGATTCTGGCCAAAGATCATCTGTCTGGCAGAACTCTGTACTGACCTTAAAATACAAAGAGAGAAGCAAGTGTCCAGAGCAAGTAGTAGTAGATTTAAGTTAAAGATAAAAGCTAAATTAAAAGCCCTGAAAAACTTTGCCAAGTACAGGTAGATATTTGGCTGTACTGCAGATGTATTTCTTGGACATTTTCTTCTGAATCTGAAGGACTGATTCAGACACTGGTAGTTATTGCATCTTCTCAAAATTTGGGAGCAATACACATGCTTCTGTAGTTACCAAGTTGAGATGAGTTTGTGATTTAAAATCCTTCTATCTGAAAACTTACTAAGTCATTCTGGTCTAGAAGTAACTCCTGAATTTCCTAAACCTTGAACAAAAATAGGGTTTGTTTCTTTATGTTTGATTGTTTCTTTCTTTTTTGTTTGTTTCTTTTTTTTTTTCATTTTTTCCTTGTTAGGTAACTTCACTTCAAAATTTTCAGAGAAAGACGAAAACATCAATTAATTAGGTATGCTGAAAATATCTCTTTATTTTGAAGCAACTGAGCTGTCTGAACAGAACAGAACAGCAAATGCTACTTTCTATCACCTTTCTGCTCACTCTGAAATAGTGAACGTTGTCCATCACATATGCAGAAATGAAACTTTTTGCAGCTAAACAGACAACTCACTAATTCTCCATTCAAAGTCCAGTTGTAGGCATATATAGTCATGGTTCTCTTGGCAATGCTCAGGAAAAATCAAAATAAGATTCAGAAAAGAGCAATAAATCCATAAAAAAACTTTTTAAAATTTATTTTCTAAACAGAGAGAACTTTAATATTATTGAATAAGAGTTCCAAGAAAATGAAGATGAAATTATACTGCAAATGAAGACAAAGGATATTTATAGCCTGTTGTAAAGTACAAAATTTGTCTTGCATGTTGCAAATTTTGGGTAGATTATGTCTTCAGATAACTGGAAGAAGCTTCATATTCTCAAAGTCTTCAAGTCCTCATGGGGACTTGAAGAACCACAGTACCTGCAAAGGAGAGAACAAATCATGGCACAATCAGCCCAGGAGATTTCTAGAACAGTTTGATGAAAATTTCCTAACAGGGATGTTGGAGTAGCCAAGAGAAGCTTTGTTCAATATCATGCCTATGAACATTCAAGAATCAGTGTGAGGGACAGTATTGACTGGAGGTGATCAATTTCAGGATTCTGAGGGAAGAGGATCAAGACAAAAAGTTGATTCATGATCGTGGATTTCACGAAAACAGAACTTGGTCTTTAGCATTCCAAGACCTCCTTTTAAGAACCCCATGAAAAGGAGTCTTGAAATGTGTTCATGGAATGCAGTCACATTTACAAATGCCAAAACCCACCTGGACTGCATCCAGCAAGCATTATAAAAGAAAACAAGATGGGTTTCTACAGATATATTAGCAGGAAGAAGTCTAGGGAAAATGGGATGGTTGTAGGAGGGGGTGAGCGGTGAAGAGCTGCTCACAGGGGACATGGAGAAGATCAAGTATTCAGTATCTTCTTCAATTTGTGTCTTTATGGGCAATCCCTCAGAAAAGTGAAGTTTCTTAGACCTGTGGGAAAGTCTGGAGAAAAGAAACCTTACCCTTGGTGGAAAAGGATCATGTTAAGAACATTTAAACAAACTGAACATATACAAGTTGATGAGACTTGATGAGATGCACTTGCAAAGTATGGGTGAGATGACTGATGTAATTTTGAGGTCATTCTTGATAAACTTTGAAAGCTTATGTTGGCTGGCAGAGATGCCTGAGGTTTGGCAATGAGGAGGATGTGGAAAACTACAGGTTTTCCAGCCTCATCTCCATCTCTGTGAAGATGATGGAGAAAACCCTTCTGGAATTTTTTTCCAAATATTGAGGTAAAGAAAGTGGCTGATATTAGTCAGCATGTATCTGAAAAGCAGAAAACATATTTGGCCAACATAATAGCCTTCTGTGATGAGAAGAACTAGTTTTGTGGAAGAGAGGAGAACAGTGGATGCCATTTATTTTTAAAAGGTTCTCAGCATTATCCCCCGTAACAGCCTACAGACAGACTTATGATATATGAACTAAATCTGTGAAAAATAAGGTAAATTGAAAACTGGCTTACCTACAAGTTAAAAGAGTTTTAATCAGTGGCAGAAAGTCCAGCCATAGGCCAGTAACCAGAGATATATTCAAAGGGTCTCATATTGTTATAATTTCATTAATTATGTGTATGACAGAACAGTGTGCAAGTCTGAACATTGCATAATGGAGGAGTATTCAGTGAAGTAGAAATTTATGCTGGCATTCAGGACTTGCTGGAGAGGTGAGCTAACAAGAAGGACATGAAGCTGAAGAAAGGGAAATGACAAATCCTGCACCTGGGGAAGAATAAGTCCATGTATCAGCCCTGACTGGGAGCAAACCAAGCAGAAAGCAGTTTTGCAGAGAAGGTCAGGGGGCTTCTGGTGGACAGCAAACTGAACTTAAGCCAGCAGTGTGTCCCTTCAGCTAGGAAAAGCAACTTAGCCTTTATTGCATTAAGAAGAACACTTCCAACAGGTCAGGGAGTGGAATCTTTCCCTTTCTAGTGAAACACTTCTGGAGTGCTGGGTCCAGTTCTGATCCTCCCAGTATGAGAGAGACAAAGACTTAATAGAATATGATCCCTAGTTAATGGCCACAGACATGATTAAAAGATTGAGCATCTGTCCTACAGGGAGAGGGTCAGACAATTGGGACCACTCAGATGGAGAAAACTTATCAGAATCTGGCTCTCAGTTGCAGCCAATAAGAGGACAAATGGCTGTGAATCCAAGTTGAAATGCAATAAATTACCTTTAAATGGGAGAAAAAAATATTCCTCATTATAACTATAATTTTACACTGGAAACAGAGGGGCTAGGGAATCTCCATCACTGGACAAACTTCTCTAGCTGACTCTTCTTTGTGCAGGGGCATTGTACCCAAGCGCCTCCAGAAGATCCTTCCACCTGAAGAAGGCCTTGGACTCAGCAATTCAAAACCTCAATGATTCTGTGATATGATTAATCTATGATAACCCCACAGGCCAGTTGTACTTATGCCAAATTAGCATTTTTAAGGCAAATGTTAAGGAATAAAATTGCTTAGCAGGTATAAGTACCAGAAATTTCTATTGATGTACCTGAGCCCAAATGGCCCAGCCAGTTAGCATTGCTACAATATAAAGAGAATTGGAATGACTACCACTGTGTTAGGCTGCTTTTCATTCTCTGAGCTTAACAACCAGCAGTCTACTTGTGGGAAAATGTCTTAAGACAATCTTTGGCAGAAATCCATCGTAAGTTGGACTTGTACCTTCAAAACCAAATCACTACAGATTTGGTCTATGGTGATCGGTATTGCCCAAGGAACATTAACTACACATCCTTTACCAATTTTTAATGTTTTCATCCAATTTTTTCAAGTAAGTTTAATATAAAGTTTTCTTTCCACCATTTATATGAAGCAAAAAACTCCTATAGTCACAGCAAAGAAGAAGCTCTAAGATTTTGTAATTTTTTTTAAAGCCTAGGACTAGATTTCCTAAGCATCTGGAAAAAACAATACATTGTGTGATCAGGAAAGAAAAGCATTGTCTTGGCTCTGAGAGTTCTTTAAAGGCAGATCCATCTATAATTGCAATATACACTTCAATATTCAGAACAACTAATGATGCAGAATGTCACTCCTGGAAGAAGAAAAAGGCAAAAGGGAAAGCTGATATGTTTGTCCTCAAGACCACACGTGTTGCTTCTTTTCATTTATATAGCTAACATTTTTCTTGAATTCCCATAATTTTTCATTCCAGCAGCAATAGAAAGACAGTGGTCTCAAATAGAAGCAAGAGGAAGTATTTCTTTAATTTTGTTTAGAATTATATTTTATAGAAAAATTCTAATTATATCAATAAAATTATTAACAAAATAAGGTTGCGGTAGATTTCAGCAATGAGAGGCTTATTGACCTAAGTGGTTTAATAAGATGAAGGAAGGAAAGGTTTGTGGTGTACAGCTTAACCAATCTCTAAATCATAACTTTTCCAAACTTTGACCAATCAAAATTCTCATTCCAAAACTTGTCCTGTATATCTGCGTTAACTTCTGTTACCCTGTGTTATTTTTTTTTTAATTTCTAATGTAGATGATTTAATATTTAAACCATTATAGAAGGTATGTGAGCATGACATTCTAATCCTATACCCCAACCATGTAGGGAAAATTCCAGTAAGATGAGTCAGTGTGATAGCTCCTTTGGGTTGGTTTTATTTTTTTATTTTTTGATTATTCTATTGCTGCAGTGATTAGGATTTAAGGCAATGAGCTAAAACCATATTTTACTAGACTGGCAGTCAATCAGATCACTATCACTTCAAACATCATTTAAGAAGATCTACATTTTTTATTATTTATATAGCTCCATAGTTCATGGTGCTACATAGAACAAATCAAAGACAGATTCCCTGCCCCCTAAGAGCTTACAGTCTAGGCAAGCACAAGAACAACAGGAGAAGATAACACAGGCAGGGGACAGAGAGGGGTAGTAAATGAAAATAAAGACAATTAGATTACAGTCACATGAAAAACTAATGTTTTTATCTGGGTGGATACAAACTGGGGAGATGAGGTGTTTGAGTAATTTTATTTTAAATTAGAACTTGATTTAAAGGAAAGCCAGAAGAAAAGGGTTTTGAAAATAAATTTCATAGTGTCAGAGGTGCATGTAGGAAGGCAGAGAGGCAAGAGTGGAAAGGAACAGGACATTAGCATGTTTGAGGTTGGAAAGAAGTAAGAGAAGTCAACCTCAGCAACCCTTGTTTCTCTTTACATCCTTGAAAATCTGACAGAAACACAAATGCTTCTGTGCACCTAGTTCTGCCTTAAACATTACATTCGTACATATTTGAGGCTGTATTGGATAAAATCTTGATTCCTCTTAAGCAGGAGTTTTGACACTTCTGTCAAAGGAGTATTTCAGTTATCGTATTTTGTATTTGTTGATGTATTTGGAGACTAAGTGAATTTATGTCTGAAATATTTCACATTTTTCTAATATCCTTAATATAAAAACAATAAAACATTATTTTATAGCATAATGTTTTACGACTTAGTGTGATATTACCTCTGTTCATGATCCCTTTCACCCAAAAATATTTTTACTTTGTAGAATATTAGGGCATTTCTCCTATTTGCGGCTTTGGATTTTGGCACAAAATGTTTTTTTCCGTCATACTACGTTTTTTCAATCCTGAAATATTAACAAGTTAGTGTAGTAGGATTAAACTGAGTTATTTTGGGGGAGTTATTTTCATCCACTCTATGGATGAAACCAGAAAAGATTAATGAACAGAGCCTCAATTAATAATAAAATGAAATAAAAGGTTATTTCAAATCTATATTGAATTCTTCAACTGAAAATTGAGACAGAAATTTCAGAAAGAAATATCACATATAAAATCTGCCAGATACTCCCTGTATATGTCTATATTTATATTTATATAAAAGGAGAATACCATTAAAAAGGCCTGCTGATGTCTATAATGGGACAAATTCTCATTTACTATTTAAGCACCAGAGATCTCTTGATCTCATCCAACCATTTGGCTCATAACTTTCACTACCAGTCATTCACAAATGTCATTTATCAACAATACAAAAGGGGATTTGTCCTTTTTTCTAGTTATCTATTGCTATACAACCATGCTGAGGCAACCTGAAGACCTTAATGACCTGTCTTTTGTGTCTTAAAGATTATAGATGTCTATTTTCATTGAAGGGGGAAGAAAGACCTATTCAATTTTTACCTGCAATTGTCGTCCAGCAGGCAGCGCCATTTCACTTAGCTATAACTGCTTTAAAATTCTTCTCTAGAGTGACATTTGAGGTCAGTCAGAGAAGCACCCATCATGCTGTCCTGAGAAATCAGGAGACTAATTAGGCTGTTATATGAAACAAAATAAAGCAGTTACATATGGATTCCGATTCTTCATGGGCCAGATACTCTCTTCCTTTTTGCTGGGAAGTTCCACATAATTTAATGACAGTATAGAAATTTATGCAGCATGAGAATTAGGGGATGAGCCTTTCAGAGGCCTTTCAGAACAAGGAATTTTTCTTCAGAATTGGGTTTTTTCTTTCACAGCAGTGGAAAAAAAAATAAGCTTTTGAAGTAATTGAAATAAATTTAGCTTTTTGATGTACAAGACTACTCTACTTTTCCTCCTTTTGAGGATCATATCTTTATAAGACAATTCTCAGTAAATGTCTTGATACAGAAATAATTACTAATGTACAACAAAGTAACAACATGACTTAGTGTATGATTGTTTAAAAAAGCACATTATCCTACTGTGAATCTGTGGAGCCATGCATTTCTAGTCTTGATCTTTAATAGAAATCTCCAGTTTCTTTGCATATTTCTCTCAATAATGAAATTCTGAAATTCTGACCAAAATATAAATTAAGCCACACTACATCTGTGATAAAAATTTTGCTCCTTGAGGGACTTTGATCCAATGAAATATTTGCATCAAGGTGAGAATGAAATCCTGCTTATTTCAACATTCTCAATGGAGAAAAGAACAGTGTATTTGAATATAATACAGCATTTTATTTCATGATTTTACAAATTTTATTGTAAATCATCAATCAAATGCAATAGCCAATTTTTTCCATTCCAAGCCATCATAATTAGGAGTTTTCATTGTGTTATGACAGTTACTCTTTTCCCCTTTGTGTGTTAAAGAATTAACTTAAATAAAATTAAGTAACTTTACTCATTTCCAGAAAAATTGCTTAAAGTGTTTTTAACTTCTTTATACTTCAGACAAAGATAAACTGTTTTTTGTTATCACATAAATGGGGATGAAACTCACAAATATAAGAGAATTTGCTTTCTCAGTCCCTGCTTACATGGAAATGGCCAGCTCAATCTCTGTGAAGATTTATGATAGCTGGGTAGTAGACACAAACCTCCCATTTACCCCCAAATTTCATGATATAATTTCCACAGTTTGGATGATATCTCTTATATTTCTGTGCCATAAAGATTATAATAGAATTAAATTAAGCCTGAGCAAACAACCAATCTCTTTACTCACTAATGACTTATTTTTTATAATTATTTCAGTGTTTTTGGGGGGGATATTTTAATGTTTTTGGGGGTTAAAGACAAATTAATTTTTTTTTCTATGTAAAGACCATTTCATAATCGTTTTTCTTTGACTTAACATTCCTACATAGTCCATACTATACATTTCTTGTTGAGATACAAATAAATTTACAGTAGACAGAGGTGCAAGATTCAGCATCTGTAGGGCAGTATTTCAAAATGTTGTGTCCAGGAACTCACCACAGTCAGGACATAAAAGTTAGCTTTGAAGCAGCTAAGAGCCAAATCCTGCTAATATTATCACAATGTGCTGTAATGGCTTCTGTCAGAATTCCTAGCAAACTCTCTTGTCACAAATTTAGTGGCAAGAATCATCAGGATAGGGCACTAAGCTGAAGCTAAGTACCAGTACTGACACAAAGAACTGCACATATGTTGCTCAAATCACACAGCAAAACCAAACCAACTAAAACTGACATAAATGTAATTCTTTCTTTTTTCTTTTTTTTTTCTTTTTTTTTTTTTAATTTTGTGCATTGGATTCAAACAGCAAACTGAGTGCATATTAACTTCTATCACAATGTGGTCAAGAGGTCTGTGTCTTTTACCATTTACACACAATTGTTCATGACAGCATGTTATCAGCTTAGTGGAAACCAGGGGTGTAGCATGGTAAGCAGTGGTGGTAGTGCACCTATTTTTTTTATATTATATAACTTGAAAATATGTCTCTTCTAAGATTCCTTTTTCATGATAAAAATAGTTTTCACCAAACGTTGGTGGTGCGCACACACTACCACTCATGCTTGGCATCACACCCCTGACAGAAACACATGTTCTTATTTTGTTGATAAAAAGTATTACAAAAATTTCCATACAAAAACTATTTTCATAGAAATCTTGCATTTCCACAAATAAACCTGAACATTTTTTTTTTTTGGAAAAAAAAAAACTGCTCAAGAATTTTGCTCATTTTGTACTGTGACTGTACTGAAAAATGCAGTCCTCCTTTAAATTCTTGACATTCACTTCTTTTAGGTGACCCATCCCTCTTCCTACATTAGTGAGAATTGCACAGGCTCCATTGAGTTCAATTAGTAGCAGGAACAAGTGTTTCAATACCCATTCAGGCTAAAATGCAAACCCTCTATGTGTGAAATACATTGCTTCCCACCTCCCTCCCTCTTTTCACAATTATAGAAAAGAAAATTAATTGTTTATATCTAAAGGTTGTAAGATACATTCCTTTGTACTAAGGAAACTTTCATTCATCAAAAAATTGGGTCCAAATTCTGGAAATATTTTTGTCGGTTTTTTAGATCAAAGTTCCAACCCAGCTAAATTCCCTTTCCTTTTTTTTTTTTTGTTTTTTGTTTTTTTGTAATTATTATTTATTTACTTAGTTCAGTGTAACAAACAGTCCAAAAAAACAAAAGCAGGTGAGCATCCTCATATTTATTCTTCTATTCATGAGATTCATATTTCTTTACTTTTAACATTTCTGCCATTGAGGAAGATCATATTGCCTTGTCCAGATGGCAGATTCAGTCTACCAGCAGTTACCAACTTTTCTGTGCTGGGAAGTTTAGAAGAATATATGGTTTCTTGTTCCACTACAGTTCTGAGACATTACTTTTACAAGACTCCTTCTGTGGTTTGTATTATCTTGAGCATTTATTCTCCCTTTTCTGGCAACCGTTGAACTTCAAAAGGAACCTGTAACTTCTCACTGAGACTGCATTTGAAACCAGCCACAAAACTCACATGGAACATTCATTCATTAATTCATTCAGAATGGTGGAAACCCATGACAAACAGTGTAACCCTGCATAACTTGGTTGATCCATGATGCTTGTGATTCGAGTCTGGCCATTGCAACTGCTGAGATCACAGAGTCTCTAGTTCATAGACACAGCGGCATGAGGTAACTCATTTTATTTTGCACTTGTTGCATATTTCCACAGGAAACATTCTCGCAAGGTTGTTCGGAAAAAAGACGACAGTTTGTGCTTGGGGTATTTGGCTTCCCAGCTCTATGCCATGGTTTCTTTACCTGGCAACCTTCTGTCGTTAAACGTGTGCATGTTGATAACTTCTTCTGTTTTCACAATAACAGGGGCCTGTGGCTTGTGTTTTAATCGACGCTGACACTTCAGAGACATCCTTAACTCCTCTACCATGGCACTACAGAAGGACCTCTACAGAAGGAAATAGAAAAACAAAAAAAAAAAAGAAACAGCTGTAAGAAATTAGTAACTGTAATATCTAGAAGTAGATTCACTGAACTGGCACAGCCTTGTCAGTCTTTGCTTTGTCCCAGTCTGAAACTCAGAACAAATTGCTGGCCTTATTTTGCATCACATAATAATTAAAATTACTTCTCAAACTGTGATAACTCAGTATATAAATCACCTTGCCTGCCTGTGCAATTATTTTTCTGGCAGATACTGAGTCTGGATGCATATGTTACATAAAACTACTTCAAGCAGATTTTCTGTTTCAACAGGTTAGCATTACAGTACAGCATCTGAATGTAACATGTATGTTAAGCATTCAGTAGAATCTCCTTAGTCAGATTTCAAAATAATAATTGCATTTCTATGTGACACTTAAGTAAGAGTTCTTCAACAAAACATTAAGTTTTAGTGTAGAAGTTTACCTGAATTAATGTTTAAATACTGTTAAAATCCAGATCCATTACCATAAACTGATACTTACTCCATTATTTATAATATCTACTGTATAGAAACACTTTCCCCACTACTGGTTATCATTTACAAAGTATATGTTTGGAAAAAAAAAAAAAAACAAAACAGCAATTCAGTTTTGTTGTTCTTTAGGAAAAGCATATTATTAAGAAAAGTTTATTAACATGTTTCCATCAAATCCTCAAAACCTTCTTTCCAGTTTGCATTACAAGCAATTTGAAAAGTAAAATAAAATCTCCCTATTCTCTCAGTCTGACTGAATTCTCAACTACTAACAGTGTGATGAGCAATTAGCTTTCTCTCAGTGTGGGAATTGGAATATCAAATGACATATGGTTGTAAGGAAAAAAAAGTCTCGCTTTTGGGTGCTGCATCATAGCTTAACTTAAATTTTCCCAGCTAATGAAGAAATGTACTAGCTAAATAACATGTCCCAGAAGCTGAGATTTTAAGCCAAGCCTCTGAAAATTGCTCTCAGTCAAAGAAAATTTGAGGTGTGGTCTAACCCTTTGAATTTTTCTCTCTTAATGTCCAGGCCAGGAAGATGATCAGGAAAAGAAGGCAAATGAAACAAATGAAAAACAAACAAACAATCTATCAAACAAGAACCAAAAAAAGACAAAGCACCTAGAATTACTATAATTATCTCATGACCATTTTTTGATTTTTTTTTCATTAGTGGTAATCAATATATAATGGTCTCATCTGGCTTTCAAATAAAACCCCTGCTTTATTTCTGAAGTGTTATATCTTCATTATTCATACAAACCTGAAGCTTGGAGATTAGATCCAGAAAATATTTAGCATCTCACCCTGCCTGGTTCACTGGGAACCTAGATTGAAGCAGTATTCATAAAGGTCTGCATTCAGCTTCCAACCTCCAGGGCTGAAAGCATTCTAAGCAGTAAGGCACTCAACTTCTCCCATTAAATTTTACAGCTTTGTCATCTGGCAATAGTAGAAATTCTGTGAAACACCCTGGTGCTTGACTTAGTCATGGATCCCATTAGAATTCCAGTTCTCCGTGCATGGTTATCAATCCAACAGATAGCCTCTGAAAGGACCTAACAAAAAAAGTTCCCTAAAAAATGTGCCAACCGCTAAAGAGGAATATGTGGCAGGTACCCATTCCTTCGGTGCAGCCAGTCACCAGCTGGAGCATTAGAGCTGAACAAGAGCCACATTTAAGAGTGTCAATATAACAGCATCTTATGCCAGAGAGATTTAAGCTTGTGGCTCAGTAAATAGCTATAACCTACAGGCATTAGACCATTCTAAGGTAAAGTCGCTTGCAGTTGCTGCCTACTGATTCTGTTCCACTTGGCATGGTAGCAGTTAGCAGAGGCATGGAGAGAGAAAGGGAGACAGGGAAAACATGAGTTGTTCTGTAGGTTAGGGATGAGAATACACAGCAGCAGAGGGGAGCTTTAGTAGAAGTTCCTGTTTCACTGATAATTTCAATACTTTTACATAAAATTCTGTTTCGTGCTGAAGAATGCAAACATGAGCTGCCTTAATTAGGAGTTAGAACTGAACATGAATCCAACATATCCTGATCAAATGCTCTCTTCCCTAATCCTTTGCATGAATAAGGAAATGGGCAGTTGGGAAGCAAAGGAAAGGGTGATCCTGCTCTGGGTGTGATATACTTTCTTTGAAGCATTTCTTCCCTCTGCTAAGTTTTAAATAAAGGAATTATGTCTACTCAACTTACAATATTTTTACCACATACAACTAAGAAAAGTTTAAATTGTGAGTCCAAGGGAGAAAAAGGTATATTTCTCTGGTTCAGAGTCAAGTACATGCCCTTCAGAGGCAAAGGTTTGGCATTTCTGGCTGAAGTGAGCTCTGCAATGTGCACTGAGTTGACATCTAAGACAGCTTTCTTTATGTGAACGAGTTTCCTAAAATTCCTAATAGAATGATCTGAATACAATATGGCAGATCTTAATGCATAATGTATCTTTGCTGAGCATTGTGTAGAAAGTAGAAAACTGTATCTCCTTATCCTGCTATATTTTGAAAGAAAATATTCAATACTCTTAGACTTTCCTTTTTTTTCTAATAAAGTGCTGTTGCTTAACATCACAACTGCCATTATGGTTACAAAATTGAAATTAACCCCGAAATATTTTTAAAAGGGTAAGATTTAATTTATTATTCCCTAATGCCTTACAGGCTAAATTGCTAAAGCTTGAAGATTTTGGCATTTCCACTATGTGAGAAAGATAGGAAATAGCTCAGGATTTTCATAAGGAATCCATTAAGAAGTAAATGGTGCAACTCAGCACTACACCACTTGTAGCCATTATACAGCTCTCACCTCTGGAATTAAAGGCCTAGCTAAAATATTCTGAGGAGCAAAATCCTTCTATGACACAAGATTGTGTCCCTTATCTATTTTTTTTGGACAAATGTCTAAGAAGAGTGCCAAATTAGACCAAATCTTTTTCAAGAGGAATAAATCCATCAAAACCTTTGCAAAAATCTTCAAAGGATGTAAATTTTTAGGTAATATCAGTAGGAAATGGATTGCAACCAACATCTAGCAGGTGAGAAGATACTTGTCAACTTTCTGAAATACTCTGAAAATGAGATCTCAAGAAACTTGCCAACACATTTTATCTGAGAATTTTACCTGGATATGAAAACTCATTAAAAGAGAAATGTTTGAATGACAGACACTCTTAATAAAGCAGATACCACAACTTTTAGAGAGTTTTTTATATAAAATATTCTTCCATTTTATGTTTTTAAATTATTTTTAGAAATTGTTTATGGGGTCTTGTATGCACATACGATAATAAAAATATTATTTCTGATTAAGATATTGTAGCATATCTTCTGTTTGTTTGCTTGTTTCAAATTTCACTCACTGAAATAGTCATGTATTTTAAAAATATTATTGCAAGGCTATGTAAGAATTTATGATCTTCTTTGGATTCTATCTGAGAAATATAAGGGAGAGTTTTCACACATATTAAAAAATTAATATACAACAAATTTTAGAAAGGTTTTATGGTTTACTTTTTAAAATTGAAATTGATAAATTTTTTGTCTAATTTCAATTCCAGTCACTGTAGTCTCCATTTTCTACACCGTTAAACTTAGTATTTTTTCACTGTTAGGATAAAATTCTTGAAATAATAAGACATGAAAACAAGAAGCACCTCTAGCATATTTTTTTACAAAAGATGTTTTCAGATATGATGTTATGAAAGATAATCCAATGTCTTGATCCTGAATTCAATTGCTAAGGGAAAAGAGCAAAATATTTACAGAACTGAAAGGCTACATTTCAAAACAGTTGTCTGTCATGGAACTGAGCACTTTAGTATATATTACAAGACTCTCCACTTAATTCAAATAAAATAACCTCTTGCTCCCAACTTACCTTCCACACTGCAGGCATGTTACAAAAACATCAGTTATTATCGATTTTTCACTAACCCTTACAAAATCATAAGTCATCTTCTTAAATGCTACCAGAAAGTAAATGCTGCCTCCAAGTCATCTTAGATATAATTAATGCTAGAAGAATTTAAGGATAGCACACAGCCCTCTAAATCACGGTGTGCATAAGTGCATCAGTTTTACTGCAGCACATCATGATAAAACGTTACCAAAAAAGTGTACAAAAGGTAATTTTAATCAGAACTGTAGTTAGTTCCTAACACAAAACAGTTTTGAAAAAAGTTCATCTCCTTAAGACAAATAACCTCTGACATTCTTTGCCACAGCTGACATCTCACAAGTCATGGAGAATCAAGGTGAGAATTTTGCAAAATGCTACCACTGCTTACAAGCTAATTAGACAGCTTGTACATGGCTTTACTGTATGAGAAAAAAAAAAAAAAAAGGCTTTGCACATGTGTATTAATATGAAAGGTAGACAGTACTTACACTGCTTTCATTATTTTGATGTATGGGAATTCAGAAAGGTATTTAGAAACAATAATAGTATTTGATGAAATTATCACTGAAGATTTTTTTAACAGCCTAAAAAGAGCAA
Source organism: Turdus rufiventris (assembly GCA_013186435.1). Taxonomy (NCBI): domain Eukaryota; kingdom Metazoa; phylum Chordata; class Aves; order Passeriformes; family Turdidae; genus Turdus; species Turdus rufiventris. The sequence continues at coordinate 2,668,221 of PYHW01010334.1, forward strand.
CAGGAAGAGAGAACAGCATTCCTACATCACTAAACATTCTGATCTAAGTGATTAATAGTCAATGTGTTTCAAATTTAAAAATCTCCAATCTCTGGTTTGTATTTTGCTTTTGTTAATGCAGATAATAAAAAGCTGACTGCCAACATTGAAGAGAAGGATTTAAGATTTACTGAGAAGTTCATTACTTCCAGTCTTGCCTGTCAGACATTATTTGAAGAGTTGTTTAATTATCTTAAAGCAGTAACTGCAGTAATCCTGAGTTGTCTTGTTGTGTAATGGGATATTGTTCTAGGATCTAGGGGGACATACCTATCAAAATGCTTTTTGTCTTGAAGTTAGCTGAGAATGAGTGCACAGTCTTACCCTGACTCTCTCCTAATCAAATTCTGATTCCTATGCCACTCCTTCAGGGATTTTAAATATATGTATGGAAAATCTGCCAATCTTAACCCCCTAGACAGAGAAACAAATCCTATCAAACATTGGCTTAGGATCACAAAGAGATGAACAATTAAAGAGAAAACAACCTCAGAAAAAGTGAAATCATATATCATACGCTGGAGTATAAGCATTTAAAAGTTGAAGTGCACAGTGTAATGATCAGATTTTTAGGTTGTTTAGTTATATACCCAATCTTAAGCATAACTGTAGATCAAAGGTTGCACATATATATGTGCGTACATATCTATATATGCATAATTTAGTTACACGAAAAATATTTTACCACTGACTTTTCTGATGGAGTACAGTTTCAATCCATAGCAAGTATAATGCATACCAATTGCTGGAACACGCAATTATTTGGGGTTTTGGTAGAAATAGAACAAGCAACTGTTTCTGGAAGTTACTTTCAAACCAAGATATATGTCTCTTGCATGATACAGAAATCTCACTACACACTCAACTGAAGACAATAATATCAAGCAAAGAGAAAATTTTAATTCTGCAGATAAATTTTGTGTTCATTGTAGTATCCACAAAGTCACCACCAGTTGAGTAGCTCCAGACAGCTTGATGAAGCATGAGGTGCTTTACCCTGTAACTGAATGTTGGCTGTCTCAAAGACTTTTGTAGCTATTTGACAGAGAGGATCAACAAAAGTTCAATGGGACTGACCCTTCCTATAAAAAAAACAACACTGAAACAATTTTCCGTAGGCTGAAGTGCTCATTGAGTTTTAGCGTTATGAGATGAACTTAGATGACATGCAGGACCTCACTGCAGGTCACTTCTTGTGTTTATTGTGAGTGTCTCCCAGTGAGACAATAAAATTCCAGCTTGCCTTAAATAAATTATCAAATGGTGTCAAAAAAACCCATAAAAAACCAACCAAAAAAACCCCACCAAAAAAACAATTCATCCACTCTAAAATTCTAAAATTTATTTTCTAACAGAACAAAATGCACTCTGGTGGATGACCAAGACTTCCAGGAAAGCAGCACTTGAGTTCATTTAAGGTCTTCTGAAATTATTTTCCTTGTTTCCAGCCTGACAACTACCCTTCTTCCTGAGGTTGATGGGGAACCTCTGCTAGTGTAGAAAGCTTTTTTCAAAGTGGTTTGTTTTGCTCTGCTAGCAGCCTTTCTGGCCATCACACTGACCATGATGTTTTTCTGACTCACCTGTGGACCTAGGCTGGGGCAGAAGGGATTGCACTTGTGTGGTTCCACTCTTTCCTCTCAGAGAAATCCCAGAGGATGGCATAGGACAATTGCTCATCATCCCCGAGGGCTCTCTCTCATGCAGGATTCCACAAGGTTTCATCCTGTCATCTCTCCTTTCAACATGTATATGAGGCCACTGAGGAGATAATGAAATAATTTGGGCTGTGGTGTCATCGACACGCAGATGATACACAGTCCTACTCTATTGTCAGACCAGGATGGTGCAGTCATTTTGAGCTTCCAGTGCCTGGCTGAAATAGGGCGGTGATGGCAATTTAATCCCAGGGAGACAAGTGCTGTGTTGGATAGGTGAAGGCAAGCACTCCGAAGAGATCTTCTATCCTCATTTTTCAGTTTCAACCTCTTCTCGAAGAGGTTGATTGTCTCACATTTCTCTAGGTTTGGGTCTGTGTTTTCAGACTCAAAGTGGCAATAAGTGTTATTTCTCACTAGTTTTTCAGTCAGAGGCAATAATTTCCACTGATGTAAACCTTGTCACACCAGTCCAGATCTTCCAGAACATGGTACTGCTGTCTCATGTCCCTGGACAATGGCTACACATGACTGGCAAGTGTTTAAGAAGGACTGGGAGCAATTAATAGTACTTCAGCCATGTAGGTGTCACTGAGAAAATAATAAGAGAATATATGGCACTGCCTAACTGGTTTAGAACAATAACCATTGCAATGTTAATGGGCATGTACTTTGCAATCACATCTGTGCAGATATTTCTCTGCCTTTCAGTAGAGGTGGTCCTGGTTGCACAGAGTCAATCCCCTGAGATCTTGCATTCTCAACCACAGTATGTGAAGGTTCATTCACCTGTTGAACCATCCTTAATCCTACATCTAAATTAATTATTTTTGTCCAAGGAATGTCAGGTTTGTTGATCACCAGGCATGGTGAAAGGAAGTGATGATGCTGTATAATTAAAGCTTTGTAGTACTAATAATAGTGTAGTACTATCTGGATTAAAATGCTTTATGCAACATAATTTGAAAATAAATACTTAATTTTACAGAGATGTTTTAGAAAATAAATATAACCTTTCTTACCTGAATTCTAAGCAGCTTTTTATTTTTATTTTTTTTTAAGTGCTTGCTCAGATTAAGTCCTCTGTACTTTATTCACTGTAAAAATTAATACTGGTTTTATAGTTCAGTGTGATAGTATGAATTTAATGAGAAATTTGGCATGGCCTCAAATCATATTGAACAGAGAGAGACTATTAGTATTAATTTAATGCCAAGGTTTTCTACTGTTTTGGAAACACTGTTATAGTCATATTGCAATATTTAATATCAAAAGGTTTATCACCCATTTCTCTACAATTATATGGTTTCATCTGACAGTCAAGGATATTTTCTCCATCTAAAAGGTAGTAGGAAGTGCTTGTTGGTATTTTGCTGACTTATACAAAATTCAAAATAAATAAATAGGGTGAACTAAACTGTATTTGCTGCTACATTTGACTATAATATAGGTGATCAATTAAAAATCCAAAGTTTATTGTTTTATATTTAAATATTATATACTGTAATGCACATATATATATTCTAAAGTAATATTTAGAGGAAGACAATGAAAAATTATTAGAAATATATGAATGCTTTATGATATGACAATTTTTCCGTTGGAATGAAAACAATATTTTTATCAGAGGAGAAAACAATAATATAATGTGTTTCTTCTTTCTTCTGATGAGTGAAAGTGAGCCATATTTGCTATAAAGTAAATATGTAGGGGTTTCCAATTTTTTTTTTATCCAACATTAAATTCTTCTCAAACTTAAGATATTCTGTAACTCAAGCCTATGATTTAGGCTTTAATCTTTGACTGATTGAATACAGAACTGTAGAAAACTTCCTGTACTTATGTGCTTATGTAGTTATGTAATAGTCAACTTTATATACACTCCTACATTTTCAGTTGTTTTTTGAAAAACAAAAATTAAGACATTAAAAATAAATTGGAAAAAAGGTCCATTACCAAACAAATACTGGTTGAGCTGCAATCAAAAAATCAAAATAGAGCTTTTGTTTTTAGTATTTTATTGTTTGCAAATTACTTTAAAATGCCACAGTTGGGAACTTGCTTTTTGATTCCTTTTTTTGCCCCTTCTGTTAAAGGTGCTATGGGTGTGGATTGGATTTTTGTTTTGAGGGGATTTGTTTAGATTTGTTGGGTTTTGTAACAATTCTTCCCCTTAGAAAATATCCTCGAATATATACTTACATGTTTTCCAAGAGAGCATTTAACAAAAATTAATACCTGAAATTCACGTTATCTCTACACTTACACACAAATTGACCATACAAGTTTATACATACACATATAGTGCTCAGGGGCTACAGGATGATAGAAGTTCCCAATTTTCCAATGGTATATCTGCAGAATGCAGTGTGCTAGTGTTGGCAAAACATTTTCTCCCATGACCTATCCCAGCTGCTGCTTTCCCCAGCCAAAATAACAATTCCTGAAGTTATTTCATTAAAAAATGTGACACAAAAATACAGACTACATCACTGACTGTAGATTGTATAATAGCTACTTGGGATATAAATCCCAAAGCTTTTACTTCAATTCACCAAGAATGTCCACATTCTTTAGTTTCATGTAGCCTGAGGAACAGGCTTTTCGACTTTCAAACCTTTTGAACTTGTCTCCCCCTGGAAAAAAATCGCTAGGCTGAGACTTACTTTGGTATTGTTCCAAAACTAATATAAATTACTGTCCCAAATTCAAAGGCTTTTGATTTTAAACTACTAGGAATATTTTTGAACTCCAGCAAAACTGGCATAACTGCATTTTTTTTTTTTAATAAAGAAAACTACTTTAGTGAAAACTAATTTAATAAAATTTGGAAAAATAACCCAAACCATCACACCATAAAATATTATGGTAAAATAAGAAGGATCCTAAAGCCTTTTCTTTTTTTTTCATACAAAATAATTGAAATTTGGTTTTACACTGTTGGTGGGCTAACAATTAAAACAAAGATTAAAACACTGTCTTTCTACACATCCTGCTGACAAAGAAGCATCACAATATTTCAGTAATTACTAACTTCTTTCTGTAAATCCTTTCCATATAGGACAAGCTACATATTTGCACTTCGCTGACATGAATTCTAAAAAGAAGCATTGTAAGACTTAAGGAGTGAAACTTATCCTAGTACAAATAGATAGTAATAGATCTTGCAAAATAAACTCTTGTTAGCATTACACTGACTCCATGTAAACAAATTGAGAACAGTTAAATCCTATGTGAGAGAAGCAAAATCAGGACGACTTGTAACTGCCTATGCAAGAGCTGTTTCAGCCTGTGAGCTCTTGGCCCCTCTCCTTGCTTCTTGAGAAGGGTGTGGGACCCCTGCATCAATAAAATCAGGTCCACAGATAACTTCTTCAGCCAATGTCATCCTCCCCAATGAAACCCTGACCTGGACAGGCACAAGGACAACGATTTACAAGGGTGACAACAAGCAATGGTTAGTCTGTGACATTGCCTTCATCAATACTGTGAATTTCATCCTAATGTTTTCAGCAGTGCACCTGTAGTTTCTATCACACAGCTGAATCTTACAGTAGTATCTAATCACTGTGTAAGGGGGGGTATGAAAATGTAAATAATTTAAGAGAAACTTAAAAAAAACCCTGAACACACAAAAATCAAAGGAAAGGTCAATGAACTGAGAATCATCAATATGTTATGCTAGATATTAATGGTCTTCAAGGTCAATGTTTTCCCTGGTATTTATGATAATAATATGAGCTATACAAAACTAAATGTGAGAAATGGACGTAAACCCATAATGCATTGATGCACATCAATTAAAAAGAAAAAGAAAAGAGAAAAGACATAGTAATTGTTTTAAATGGCTTCTGTTTCTGACCTTGCTTATTCACTGCCCTCTGTGTGCCTGTTAAAATAAGGGAGCAGGTCATTCAGCAGTAAAAGCAATTATAAAATGCAAATGACTGAGCATTTATTGTCAAGATTGGCTAGATAAAAAAAGGTCTGATAATAACATGTTTCCAAGTAGATGACATAATTAGATGTTTGTATCATAAACAATGGGAAATAATATAAGCCTTTAGTATTTTCAGAAAGGCTGCAATTAAACAATAGGTAAGCATTGTGACATAAATTTTATTAAAAAGTGACAATTAGATTTCCCTCTCAGAAATTAGAAGGCACCATCTTGTGGTTGCTCTGCAGGAATGCAGTCGGGACAACCTCTGACCTACCATCTCCTCCTGTCCTTTCCCACTGCACCAACTGGAATACCAACATTCTGCCATAGACAAGGATACGTGCTCTGCCATTCCCAGCACTTTCTCTGAAGGAAACAGTGAGACTATGCACTAGGCAAGACTAGAAGAGTTATCTAGCCCAAAATACACTCCAGGTTATCAAATTATTAAAATGTGCACAAGAGGTAGAAAATTCAGAATTATTAGCAATCACAGCAAAACCACATTTAATTTCTAGTAAGTTTAAGATCAAATTTTACCATAACCTAAAAACTCTGAAGGTCTTTAAGGCTGCATGACTTTTTGAGCCAGTTAGGATCAGAAAGTCTTGTTCCTGCTATCTTTACATTATAAAAACATGTTTTGAGCATTTTGCAGAAAGTGTTTTACATTATTGCATTCTATTCATTCCAGGGAAGAGTCATCCCGATGAATTTGTACCATCTCTGCAGACATAGTCTCATATACAGGTCACAGCTCAGTATTCATAATTCTTGTTCCATGGAATCTCCAGTTGTAAGGCTGTTCTCTATGTAATGCGTGTAGTCCTAGCTACTGATCTCTGCTTTGGGCCCAGTTCTGCCAAGTGCTCAGTCATTTGCCTTGTGAGATAAATTATCCACACTGATCTTTCTCATTTCAGTTGTGCAGTTGAGCAGCAAATTATTTAATATGGAAAGTTCAGTAGCTTTTGTCTTCCCTGTAAATGTACGTGAAATACAAAAAAAGTATTAAAGTTCTAGTTGTTTATATTGCTTTTATAACAAGTTATAAATTAATAAATATTTCAGAGAGATTAATTGATGTTTGTTATGATTTGATTGTATAACTTCAGAAATTCTTTGTTCGCGTTACTGTTTCAGTATGTATTGAGACTTAATCTAGTATCTTTTACTATAGCAAGACTTAATCTAGTATTTTGAACTTGTTCCATCCTGCTGAAGGCTCAATGAGTTTTGAATGGCTAGAAATGATAGAAGAATTTAATCATATATAGCTGGTTTCGCATTCATAATTTCTGGATTTTCTGGAAAATAGTTATTTAAGATACTTATTTTTTAAGCAAGCTAGCTTTGGTAACTGCAAGTGACTGGCAGCCTAACTGTGATAACATCCAGGCTTATCTTTGCTTTTGAAAGGTGTCAATAAAAGAGGAATTTCTCTATATCTGGAAAGTGTTGTGGTGGCATAAATTCATAAGTTTCACAGAAAGTCTCAGGAGTCATATGCTTACTTTGAAACACATCAGGGGCATGGATGTTTTCAGCCATCTTTTCTTACAAGGTGCAACGTTTTTTATTTTAGCAAATAACACCATTTTATCTGCTGTTTTTCTGAGCTTGATTCCTTTCAAGTTTTCACTCCTCCAAATGGGTTCACACCAGACATTATCTCTGTTTATATGTAAGCTCTAAGAGCAGGGTGACATAAAAAATTCTAAAACCCCATGTCTTTATTATACAATTTCAATCTGCTTTGCCTCCCTGCTGGAAGGAAAACTGAATATTTTGTACATGTTTAAAAGCAAACACTCATGCCCACTTATATCTTAGGATACTTCATATACTTAGCAGCTGAAGTTATCTGATTCATTTTGTTCCTTGGCTCTTAATATGACCTCCGATCTTCCCTCTTTCCAAATATTGACAAACACTATGTTAGAATGATACTCTGATTCCTAAGGGATGAAACCCAAATGTTGCCAAAAATAGGTGCCTCCTCTCTCCCCACAGGATATCCAAGGCAGCATTGTTTGCATTATTTACTCATCTCAGCAGGGACTTGTAATGACTGGAGACAAATGACAGGATTTCTGAGCTCGCCCTAGGCTGCTGTTGCACCCTTTCCTAGGCAAAGGGGATCCGCTACACTTGGAGAAGTTGAAAGAAGATGTTTTCTGAAATTCTCTGGGTGATGCAAGAAGAGTGGGTGAGGGGATGGTAGGGAAGGCCATGTGTAGGGATGTGAGTATCACCTTCCTTTTAAGCTCATTCCATAAATAAAACCTCAGTGAAATTTCAATGGTCTGCTGATACCAGGGTCTGTGGGAGTAGCAGGGGGGAAATGGAAGTTAAGTGATTGGAGGCAACAAGGAGAGAAGGAGAGGAGAGAAAGGAGGGAAGCCTGACGCATCTCAGCTGCTTCAGATTTATTCCTAACTTTTTAAAGTATCTAAATACTTGATGATGAAACATTTCTGGTACAGATGCTGTTGAAAGGTAACATTCCTTCAGTCATTGCTATATCTATCCAACACTAATAAACAAACAAATGGAAAAAGGCAAACCCAAAAGAAAAATTTAAAAAACTAAAAAAAAAAACCCAAACCAAACAGACATAAACAAACTGCTCCAACCCCCAGCTCCCAAACTAGAGGACTTAAGGAAACAAATCCTTAATGAGAAAGTTTGTTTGCTTCCTCTCACAACTTCCAACATAAGTATTTACACCCTGTAAAATACTGAACTCACGCAACAAAATTATTATCAAAGCAGTCCTATTTTTCTGAGTGCTTACTTAAAATCCAGAAAAGCTAAACCAAATTTTACTGATGTTCATATGACATCCATATCCATTTTAGGAAGGGATAAAAATTATTGATATTTACATGGGTTTCTTAGGTAACCAGTATATTTTCCTTACAAATTCATTTCAGAAACATAACATTCCAATATCATGTTAACAGAAGGAATTAACCTCCTAAAGAAGAGGACCTAAAGTGTCCTTTAACAATTAAATGGATGTACCCATGTTCAAACATGTTAAGGACCTTGAAACCTCACACTGCCTTAGTGTGTGTTAGAAAAAAAATTCTTAACAATATATTTATATCAGGAAACTTGAATACTAAAAAGTTGCCTCAAAAGAAGTGAAAACAAATAGTAAATTTTCTGAGTAATGATTCAAGTTACAAAAGCTCACTAGCATCATCTGGAAAAATATCAATATAGATATAGTTTTTGGATTTACTACTGATTTATTAAATTACATTTCTAAACATAAATTTAAAAATTGTCATAGGTCACAATCTCCTCAAAAGTTTCTTTAAAAAATTACCTAGCAAAATCCGACAATTTCTCTCAAAGTTTAAAAATCAGATTTTGCCATAGCAACAAAATATACTCTTTTATTTTGGGTTTAGACATGGGCACATACATCTAGAAATATTTATTTTATTATTATCCAAAAAATGATGATTTCAACTACAAATTTTTCAATATATTACTAGTCTTAGCACAATTACAGTATTTTGGTTATATAAATTGCAAGTACACAACAAGTTAACAATAGGATTTTCAAAATTGGGTCAGTTTGAAATTACAGGACATCATATCAGTAGTAAACCCACCAAAAAAAAAAAGAATAATGTTGATGTAATCTTTTCCAGATGTTACCAGGACAACTTTGCAAGTATAAACTCCTATAAAAAACATTTCTATAGAGACATTATTAGATTTTTACTTTGAGCTACAGACAGTTTGTCTTTTGAAAATCAGAATTATCTGTAGAAGATTAATTTGTTTCCCATTACAGTTTCAGATTTCTTCTTCATCCATAAAATTAACTGCAGTGAACTTCCAGGAGTAAAAAGCTGTCTTTTTTCAGGCTTGAATAAGAGGAGAAATAGTCACTTGTCCTGAAATCTGGCTACAATTAAACACATTAAAGAAAAATTAAAAGCTGTAAATGTAAAACTTTGGATATTTTGCTGTCATCCTTTGTTATACAAATACTTTACTATAAGAATAAACAATAAGTATGCATCACCTACATTTCACTAAAGATCACAAAATGTTTAAAGTATTATTTAAATAAAGCATAAATATAAAATAAACACGTAATGACAATATTTACCTTTTCCAACTGGGCATTTTTTTTTGATTTATACAAAAACTCCCCAACTGCCACAAAGACAGAAAGCACCAATCCTGCTGCCAGTACGATGAAGATTCCTCCAATATTTTGAACTCCTAAAGCACTGGCCTCTTTACTTTCTTCTTCTGGGCAACCATTGCCTCGCCACCATTTCTCTTTCATCATATGGAGCTTGCCTTCTTCCTGCAGCTGAAGAATTGCAATAGTGATCTTGTCTCTATATGGAGAGCCTGAAGAGACCACAGGGAAGAAATATCACATGGAATATATTACATGAAATGTTAGCTTTTCTAAATAAGAATAAATAATATCTCATTAAAAACTATGTCTTTACAAGCCATAATATTAATCAGAGAGCCATTTGCTTCTTGATACCCTGGTCACATAAATACAAACTCGCTTGCTCACACAAATATATATCCAGAAAACTTGATCCAGCTGGTACTGCCAGTAAACCAGGCCACTTGATGCAAAAACTCCTATTACATATAGTCAGATGGTCTCAAACATATTCATGTCCAAATATCATATTCAGCCAAACAGTATTCTTCTTTCAATTTTTTTCAATCTTTTCCCAATAAGTTTTTAAATATTTCAGGCTTCCGTAGATTTAGTCTTATATATATAAATCTAGGGGTTGTTGCTTCATAGCTTGCTACCCTAAAGCTAATAAGAGGTCTGATATTTAATTAACACTTTATCTTGTTACTTTATTAGAAGAAGGAAAAACAATTTATGCTTCAGGACCATCCAAAAAAGTCTTTATTTGATAGATTGTCAGACACTTAAAACACCTTTCAACATGCACTTACTTATCAACAGTACCAGGTAGCAAGAAACTCAGAAGGATAAGTGTGTTTGGATAATAGGGATGTAAATTTTCATATTTTGATGTATTTCTTTCTCATAATTCATTATTTTAAAATGACATGATAATTTTGTAGCTTTTGAATATTTCAAAATTTCAAGGGGTAGTTCAAAGGCTGGTGTCATATCTTTGTATGTAATCCGTTCTCTTTTTCTTTACATTGTGCATAAAAGGTTTTCAAAGAGTGTTTTAAAATGTACATTGATAATTGAATAATGGCAATGGAGAAAGCTTTTCTTTTCTGAATGTTAGAGAGTAAATCATATCAGTTAGAAGGGCTTTCTCTGTTAAGACTTGTGCAATGTTTAAGTGGAGAACAAAGCCATCATTTTTCTTGTCCTCCTTTGAAAACAGGAACAAAAGACTCTTCTTTAAGTAGTTAAGAAATCTCAGGAAAGGAGGAAAAAGAGTAGATGAAAAGGCATGGCATCCCCTCTTTCAGTTGATATGAACACAATTCTATAATGTATCCCTCCTCTTTTTCCTTCTATGGTAATAATGTTACTTACTGGTTATAGTTTTTAAGGTTTCTTTCAGTTGAATAACAAAATGCATTTTCATTAACTTTTGCATTTAAAAAAACCCTCTGTATCCACAAGAGAGATGCTGCCACTATTTAATGTACTGTGATTTACTGTGAAGAGACTGAAGAAATGAATAGACAAAGATGTTTTACAGTCTTTCAACTGTTGGAAAGCATGTATACTTTTTATTTAATTATTTTAATGTATTCTATATTTCTTCAAATTCTTTTTGCATGTCTAGAACTTATCCTGAGAAGAAAGCTTATAACAAAGAGCTGCTGCGCCAGTGTACAACATAAAAACGACTGCTAATTACAAAATACAAAATATCTTTTCCTTTATTCAAGAATAAAAGGTGGAAAGAGCCATCCTCAAAGTATTTGAATTGCAAGGACTTGTGCATTTATCATCCATGCTTAGAAAAGGATGATGTTTTATGCTAAGAGTTAAACTGTGTTTGCACTGGACTACACAGGAAGCAAAAAGAAAGGAAAACAAACTCTCTTCTAATCTCCTGTGCATTTGGACCTTAAGTCACATCATTTCAGACCATCCTGATTATGCTGAAACTGCAAAACCCTATACTTGACACATTGCTTCAGTCTGGGGGAAGAAAGAAAGTGATTAGTCCACAAGAGCCTAGGGAAGTATAAGTGCATTCTGTAATCTTTTGGGGATATTTTCAACATTACACTGCATATAAATATTTAACAACAACAACTTAAATAACATTATATTCAGAGAAATGGTCTTGGACTCAGTTTAAGCTGTCTTCTGATCTGACAGGCTGCTTTCTAATTAAACTGATTTGCATTTTGTTTCTACACAGTTGGTCTAAATATATTGAGTGCCATCTATTCTTTATGTATTATTTATATTTTCTGAGGATCATATTTGTACACTTACAATTCTAGTATCTTTGAAGCAGTTAAAAATTAATTAACAGAGGAATTCATGGACAGAAACAATAACACATAGGCTAATACAGTCTACAAATAGTTAAGTTTATGAGGGTTGCATTAGAAACAAAACTAAATAGTGATTCAGTTTGATAGCATCTGTATTACTTACTGTCAGTAGTTTGCAAAATTTTGCACAAATAGTTGTGAAATGGACATATTAAAGGACCTTTGGTGTTTCTACT
>PYHW01010334.1:2680687-2695685 GCA_013186435.1 Turdus rufiventris
ACCCAGATTGCACTCTGGGTATAATAGCTGTTTTTCCTGCAGAACTGAAAAATGTTAATAAGTAAATGCAAAAGATTTATGATATTTACAGGTAATTTTCCCTATCACTCTCATGACATGATTGAAACATGATTCAAGCCCTGCCATGAGGTGTTGGAAGGAGCCTGTGTCCTGCTTTTTACATTTTTAAAATATGAAGTGATTAATAAAATTTTATTTAAATCCTCATTGAAGAGAATTTAGTGCTCAAAACAAAAACAAAAAAGCCATATAAGGAAAATAGAAACTCTAGGACTCATAGACAATATATATGAATTAATTTGCAAAATACCTAAAGTATGGATAAGAAGAAATAGAGCATAAGGGAAAAAAAAAAAAAGAAAGAAAAAGAAAAGAAAAAGAGGATAAAATTCTTAAACATGAGGAAATAGAAACTTCATATCTCAACCTTCCATAGAAAGACAAAGCATTTGAAAAATAAATGTCTTACAAGGGGGAAGAGAGGGAGGGGACAGAGAGAGTTTTAAAAAACTCTCTTCCAAAATCAGGAGACAAAAAATGAGGGCATAATCTTCCACTGAGTGAAGAGAAAGGGGAAAAACCAGAATGGAAATATCTGACTTTTTCTCCCCTCTTTTCTTTGTTTCTACCTCTTTTATTTCCTTATCAACTGATTATTTATTCCCATGACAAACTGGGACTGGAGGATCTACAGAATATAACCTATAAATTACATGCTGATATTACTCTAGCTTCTGTTTGCAGGAATGAGAATTTCTGCCAGAATAATTTTAACCCCTTCTCTTATAGATTATAGAGACCTTTCCCTCTTCCTGCACAAGTTCAATGACCTCAAGAGGAGAAGCAGTAATTTCTAATTGCAGTTAGTTGCCCACTTATGAAACTTCAAAATAAAAATGAAAATTTACATAAAGCACCTTTTTTAAAAGCATCTCTAGAAAACTGTCTTCCAGAGTTGCTATACATAGATATGTTTTCTGCCCTGAAGTCTCAGTATATATTTATGTACATAATTATATGTTTAAACATAAATTGTGAGCACATAAGCTTTTTATACTGAGGCTTTACTGCCTGCATATTAGTATTTTGAAATTCTAGTGATCTAACTGGTCTCGAAAATGCTCCCTACTAGATTTTACCAAGTGAAATATCCTGCCTGGTTGCTCTTGGTCTGTTTTACTCATCTTATCATGTGAAAGCAGCTGGAGCATATTGGGACCTGTGGAACTATTTTGACTTAAAGTAAATCAAAAAGAAGAGAGGCATTCTACTAACTCTTTCAATAAGAAAATTTTGAACCAGAATTTTTTTTGTTTCAGCATGCCAAGTACATTTTACCAAATTTGATAAATTGCTGAATGTTTTTAAATATGCCCTCAGGGCATACTTATATGTTACTTTTGATTTGCTAGATAGGAAAAATTACATTCTGAATTCACAGAGACCATGGAGAGTATTTTTTATTTCTGTATGAGGTTGTGTTTTTTTTTTTTTTTCCCTTTTTTTATTAATAATCCCAAGACAGTTTTATTTATTTTGCAACACTATTTCATATTCTGTGTACTTGGCCTAAGCAAAAGATAAAGGTAGTTAGGAATAAACTATCATATTCAGAATCTAGGCACAAAAATTGAGATAATTTAGAAATTCTTTGAGGAGTGAAATATTTATTGGAAGGAGAAAGACTCATATAACAGGAAAGATACTGATGTTTTGAAGCTGTTTGTGACTAGTACACAATGAATGAACAAACCAAGTTTTAGTTTTACCAATTGAAAGGAAACAGCGCTAAACTCGGAAGAGTCCTGGCTTATTTGTTTTGAGTTTGTTTTTCAGCATGAACCCATTCCTGCTGTGGTTATGCCAGCTTGATCTATCTATCCTAAAGATAGTTTGGGTGTAAATAGTTCATACTGCAGTCACAATCTCACTCCAGTATATACCTGACACTTCCATAAGAATGCTGATAAACACCATTTTTACTGCTGGGAATGGGTGAATCATTTAAGTTTTAGCTTAACAGCTTAAGTTTAGCTCTTATCCTATCACTCAGCCCTACCAAAACCACAGTCTAAATGTTCTGCCACTAAACTGCTTGCATGCTTACTGATACCATATTTAAATGTTTTGGGGTTTGTATTGTTCTATTATCCCCACTCATCTGTTACCGTGGAAAAGGTTTCCTTTGCTTTTACAAGACAAAATTCAGCTCAGTCCTTTGGAGCAGACATTCTTTTCTAGGAGATAACTGGTGACATACCACTGGTGACTCCACTGGTGTGGAGTTTAGTTTCTCACAAGTGCTGTGCGTACTGCAGTCGTAGGTATGACAGAAACAACAAGGAAGGTTTACACATAACTGTGGAGTAGATGTTTGGAATATGAGGAATCAAGGAAAATATTTCCAGGAATCTAGAGTACAGTCAGCACTGGGTAATGAAGACTGACAGTCACAGTTATTACAGGCCATAACACAGTATTAGGTACTTGCTATAGAAGAAGCACTTACTTAATCTACACAGAAATGTTTTTTGTTTTAAAATTTACAGCCACCTCAGCTTCTTATCCCTCTTTGTCTTCTCTAAGCAGATTGGGAAGGATGGGTCAATATAGTTTGGTTCATTCTTCTTATCAATGGGTTGTAAAACTCTAAGAAATATTTGAGGAAAGAAGAGGGATTCTCTCAGTTCCCAGTCCCTGGCTCCATTTTCAAAATCAACTTTGTGATAAAAAAAAAATCATAGTTTTTAGATTCTTATTTTTAACCCAGACAGTTCCTCTTACATTAGGATTATAATATTTTAATATTAAACATGGAATAAACAGAAATATTTGTTAAGTTGCTCATAAGCCAGGAAACACTTAAAATAAGTATTTTAGGCTAAATGGAATCAATCCACTTTCTCACGTGGTATGTTCGCTAATTATTTTCACTTCTTCACTCATAACTCTTTGCAGCAGAGGCTAATTTTTGATCATTTTTTTTTTAGTACCATTGTTTTAAAGTTCATGTAGGTATATATAGCTGAAATGTAATAAAGATGGAAGATGTAGCTGAGATTTACATATTAATTTCCTGGACATAAATATTCAAAATAATTTATATCAAAGTTAGATGAATATTTGGGAGTTGAAAGTACAGTAGCCATTAAGTAATTCTTGTATTCATAAATAAATACTTATTTTTTTAAGAAAGGGAAAGCAACATACTTAAAAATATTAACTTGTAACTAGCTTAAAACATATCTATCCTCCACAGTGAGTGCATTGTAAGACAAAAGAAAATAGGATAATGGTTGCCTACAACAAATAATTCAAATAAGACCCAACAATAACACATTTAAGACTAAATACATACTTTCTTTTTGTAGTACCAAGATAACTTGAACAGAATGAAGATGTTTATGGATTTTTTTTACTGTTTTAAACACTCAGATGTTTAATAAATTATTGTATTAGCCATTCCATCTCTAATTTTTTTTACACGGGTTAGTTTTTCAGCCACTCCTCAAACTATCATTATAAACTACTCTAAAGCACATCTCTTAAATAAAAAAGTGTTAGCAAGATTTTTCATAGACTCTTCATGCATTTTAACTTCACAGACAATTTGAAAAGATCATAATCATAATACACTATTATCTCTCTATCCCTGTTGAATTGCACAGCTGCAGAATGGGAAGATATCTTTGTTGAAACCTCTAGTGAGAAAATCAATGATATTATTTTTGCCACAAAGTATTTCATATTTATACAATGCTTTCTTTTCTCAATTCGCCTTGCAAATCTGTGACACTCATATATGAATGGTTTGCAAATATAGCCACCTTTGAAAGAAATATTTGTCTAACACTACCCAGTAATAAACAGATGAATTAACAAAGCCTAAAATAATTCTACAAGTGTTTCTGGTATATGTGAAGATTTTGGTCAGGCAGATATGATTATATTGAAAGACAAGTGTAAGGTCATAACAAAACTGTCCAGACCTTAAAACCAATTTCACACTGTTGCGAAACACCCCAGTTATTTGGTACACTATAAGGGAAATTCCCTAAACAATTAATGTCTTGCTATTAACTCTTTCATCGTGGTATGAGCTGAGGTGTGAAGCGGCCTTGGGTGCATCTAACTGCAAACCATGGAAACACCATATGTTGGGATGTAATACACCTAATACAGCTTTTTTCTAATTAAGAGCAATGTATCAGGCCAGAGAAATTTTAAACTTCTACATGAGTCTCTGTCAATCCAATCTATAGACTCATGGAATCATAGGATCATTAATTCTGAAAAAAACCTCCAAGATCATCAAGTCCAACCTTTGACCAAACACCACCTTGTTAATTAAACCATAGCATAAAGTGCAACATCCAGTTTTCCATGAACACTTTCAGGGGTAGCGATTCCACAGCTTCTCTGGACGCCCCATTCCAGTACTTTTCAACATTTCCAGCAAAGAAATTCTTCCTCATCTCCAACCTGAACCTCTCTTGGAGCAGCTTGTGCCCATTTCCCCTTGTCCTGTTGCTAGTTACCTGGGAGAAAAGGCAAATCTTCTTGAAGGTCTCCCGTAAGCTTCGTTTTCTCCAGGATAAACAACTCCCTCATTTGCTTCTCATATAATTTACTCCTAGACCATTTATATATCTATGAATGCCATACATTATGGTCCTAGGCAAAATAACAACAACATGAAATTTTAATGTCTTTGCTTTGGTTATATTTGTTTTGCAAATTCATACTAGAAACCCCTTTAAGACAGAGTCAGCTCACAACAACTACAGGATGTTAAGTGTTTTGGCAGTTCCTTGTTGATGTAAAGCTCAGTCTCAGCATGCCTCCCAGACAGTGCTTCAATATGGTCATAATCCTAAGGCAACTGTAAAAAAAAGTTGTTTCATTAAATATGTCAGCTACACAGTCTTACATTTCAGAAATAATAAATTAACTGCTCAGGCAGTTGAAATTCTAAAATTAGTTCAAATACATGGCTTGACCTGCATAAAAATAAATAATTTGCATCTTTTTTTTTCTTTTTTTCCATTATGTTCAACTAATGAAGACAAATGTATTAATTTGTTGTAGTTATAGGAGAACTGAAGCTCAGCACTTTTATGCATGTATAAGTGATGAATATTACAGTTCAGATTGTATGAAAGATTACAGACTAAGTGTAGGCAAGCATAAGTAAAAGGCATTCTGTCTTGGTGCATGGTTTCCTATTTATTTCTGCAGAGACAGATTTGTTTCTATGTCTCATCTCCAAGGACCTGTAAAAAATTCTCATATTGTGTAATACATATGGTCTGAAGGTAGCAAATAGTTTCAAACAAACTAGGGTGTCTTAACAATAAAAACGAATTATTGCCTATTATTATTATTATTACTTCTACTACTTTAGATCTTGAAAACTATGGGCATTAGGAAGATGCTTGTATGTTGAGTATTCATATTCAAACTGAATTTTTATTTCTTTTAATTAAATGAGGATATATAATATATACATATGAAAAATTGCAGTTTTTAAGTAGAGTTCTGATTGTGAGATGGTGACTTTTCTCCAGGATCAGTACTTTACAACAGGCAGTAAAGGTGGTTCAGTATCCTGTGTCCCACATAGTATCAGCAGGAAACAGCTACTGGTTCTGAAATCCCAATGATTAAATTGACATTGTTGATTAGGTTTCATACTTTACAAAGTAAATCGGGGAATAGATTTACAACAATGAATAATTTAAACTTCCAAACTGTTCACTGTTTTCAGATATGTAAAATTTTGTTTCAGTTACATCAACCAAGTATATTGTTCACAACTTTGGGGACTAAATTTATATGTAATTTACCTATTATTCCTTTGAGTTTTGAAACTGGTTTTTGAAATATGTGTGACTTTGCTGTTTTTGCATAAATATATTTCATCATAGGTGTGTACAAAGGATAGTCTCTCTGTTTACTGGCTGGTGACCAACACAGCAGAGTTACTGGAAGAGTAGAAGCAAATCTCGCTAACCGTCTCTGTGGAGTCTAGGGTGTTCTTTTTCTTTTATTTCTTCAAACAAGGCAACATATAATTGTGATTTTAGAAAATTGTTTAATGTTTATGAGAAGTAAGAAAAATATTTAAGATAAAAATCCTGCCTGCATGTTCTGGAAAAAAAATGTCTAAAATTATGTTCTGCATTGATCAATGACT
The DNA here is from genome assembly GCA_013186435.1 of Turdus rufiventris. Taxonomy (NCBI): domain Eukaryota; kingdom Metazoa; phylum Chordata; class Aves; order Passeriformes; family Turdidae; genus Turdus; species Turdus rufiventris. The sequence continues at coordinate 2,686,905 of PYHW01010334.1, forward strand.
GCCAAATGTATGCATTAGTTGAAATAAATGTGCCAGTAATGCTCACTGCCAGTCATTGTGCACACTAGCATTGTTTTCTAGTATCACCTGAGATTTAAGGGAAGTTTTCAAAAAGACTCTTCAAAACATGTCACCTTTTAAGTTTGGTAGAGGTGTGAAAAGAGAATTATGTCAGGATACAGAAAGCAGCCTTAGCTACAGTAAGAACTTAACTTCAAAGGGTAAGGAATGTTTATGAACTCCAAACAGTTACTTTTTTTTTTTTTTTTTAATGTGGTTAATATTAGCCAGTATTCTAATTTCTTGTGGCTCTCTTACTACCATAATCGTCCTTGATTCTTAGCCTAGACTCTCAGGAGAAAAGAAAAAAGATTTTTAAAAAAACACCAATGTGAAGGGGATGATGCTCAAGTTCTCCAAAGTTTGAGAAAGAATGAGTAGAAGGTATTGGGAAAAGAACAGTTTTAAACACACGGAAAATCACTTAGACAGCTCCCCTCTACACTGCATCTACTTACATCTGTTAAATTACAACTGTTTTGTTTCTCTTACTGAGAGATACATTAGGCCATTTTGAAACTACCTGAAAGCAGGGAAGTCTCTCAGGATTGTCTTTAGGCTTGGTTTAACAGCTGCCTGTGCAGAAATCCCATTTTCTCTTCCACATTCCTGTTTGCATACTATCACTGCTTTCTTCATACTACAAGTACTTCTAGCCTCATTAACAGCTATGTAGATGAATATGAAGCAAAATAATTTCATGAAAAAAAGATGGATATTATTCTGCTAGTTTAGTTCACTAAACCAACTCAAATACCTGTTAGTTTCTGCAAAGTGCAGCAGCCCTATGGCAGTATGACATGACAGTGAAACTTCAGCCTTACTTTTGTATTCACACATATTAGAGATAGAACTGTCATGCCTAGGGGGTTTTTTTGTGCGTGTTTTGTTTTTTTTTTTTTTTCTAAGTTAGGGTTTTTTGTTGTTTTTTAAATTTAATAAATTATCTGGCTCACAAACTCAGATCTTCAAGTCCTTGCTATTCTAATAGAAGTAAAACAAAGTTAGAGGAACCACCTGAAACTGTGCAGGAATGTTCGTGCAACAGTGCAGGAACAGAGAAAAGCACCATAGAATGGGAGCATTAAGCATGTAAAAGTGTCTTGTCAAACACTTCTCTAAGGAAAAAAAACTTTTCCTTCAAATCTGTCCTCAAAGAGCAGTTGGAAAAGCAACAAAGAACTTCCTCTTCTTACTAAGAAAACACTTTGTCAGAACTGAACGCTGTAGGAATTGAAGTAATGTGATTGGCCTCGTTACCTACGATGAAACATACTGGGAATACTGAAGTAAGTTGAAGGCACTCAGTGATTTAAATATAACACTCCAATCCAATCCATTTGGTGTGTCTAGTAACCTTCACTAAGTGTAAAAGCTAACAGAAAGAAGATGAAAACAACAAAAAAAACCAAAAAGCACAAGAAAAAAAGGAAAAGCGAACGGGGAAAAAAAAAAAAAGAGAATGGACTGGATAAAAATGGCATTGAAGAAATAGAACAGAACAGAATAGAATATTTCAGTATAAAAGGACCTACAACAATAATTTTGTCCAACTGCCTGACCAATCCAGGGCTGACCAAGTAAAAGCACATTGGTAAGGGCATTTTCCAAATGTCTCTCATACATTGATAGGCTTTGGGTATCAACCACCTCTCTAGAAAGTATGTTCCACTGTTTGACCACGCTCTGGATAAAGAAATGCTTCCTAATATCCAGTCTAAACCTCTCCTGGTTCAGTTTTGAATCATTCCCACACATCCTATTCAGGCATGCTGTGGCAAATATCCAAGCTCTGGTCTTTTAAAACTAGACAAAACATAGGGGGCAACATCCTACACATCAATAGGATGTCAAAGTGCTAGTCATACAGTTACAAGGCATTTAGTCTTATTTTATCTACTTTTCATTTTGTAGGCAAGCTGCAAAAGTAAACTAATTTTAAGATGTTTGCCAAAAAAAACCAAACCAAAACAAAACAAAAAAAAAAAGAAACAACAACAACAACAACAAAAAAAAATCCACAATAAACCCCAACAACCTGCTAAATCTGTCTGGAATAACAAATGCAGCAAGGAAGGAGGCTGACTAAACTCTAAGGGGAGGGTTAAGAATATTCTTTTTACTGGCTGTTGCATATTTAAGAAATAAATAATTTGTTTGTTTGTATTTTTAATACATTATGCTATAATATTTGAAACTACAAGCATCTATTAAAAGATCTGCCTTGAGTAATTTATATACCCTACTGTGCCTGATTTAAAATTTCCTATATTTGGAAATATGACCTTAAAAAAAGGCAGACAGTGAAATATTTTGTAAAATACTTGCATTAAGAACATGGTCAGACCAGCTAAAAATGCAGTATTGCAACATAAAAACTTTTACTGTGAATACTTATTATAGGTCCCTCCACAGAGACAGAACAGGTAATGTAAATCAGCTGAATCTATACATAGTTACAGGGTGCAACACAAGAATTAACTTCTATACCTTCACTAATTAAATAATAATTTTTTTAAATTCTCTTTGAATTCTTTAAATTCTCTTTGAAATCCACAGCCTTCCTACTGAGATAGGAAGAATGCTATTGTATTTAATATATTAATGGCTTATCTATATATAAATAATTAATAAAGTCATATTCCAAGAGAAGATATTCAAGTAGTACCTCATAAATCATTGTCTGAAATTCTTTTTGTTTGCATTGGAATCTTTAAGAGAGTAGAGTGTGAAATGCTCTTTCTGGATTCTATGAATGATGAAATTATATGAATTTTACCATCTTCAAAATGCACATACTCCAAACAACATTTTAATTAAATGCTACAGAGCTGAAAAACTCAAAAAAATTACTAAAGAAAGGAAACTAACCCCAGTCTTCCCTCTGATTTTACAAAAATAAAATTTAAAAATGTTAAGATTGGCTACATTATGCAAAAATGCATAAAGAAATGTCTACAAGTACGTGATGAGCACATTACTGAGTTGGCCAAAGAGATTTTTTGGAATTCATATGTGAGTGGGCTCAATATTGAGAATCCCTTAGAACAATGTGCTGTGAAAAATATGAGGTTTTGTGTGAGAGGCAAAAATTTCTGGAAAAAAATAGATTTTATTTGATATTTCATTTGAATTTACAGAAAAGAGAGCTTCACTTAAAAAGTCACCTCTGAATCAATAGAACATGAGAATCTTGAAGTTTTGTTTCATGCTTTGAACTTAAACAAGTGTGCTGATATCTGGGGCCTCCAGTCAATGCATTTCTGCTGGAAGGCTGTTGATTTTACTCATATTCTTTTTGATTTGTGAGGTATAATTTGCTTGCATCACAGTAGTTGCCAACTTTCTGTTGTGAATTTATAAATATACCCTTATGCAGATCTTTTTTATGTACTTATATGAATTAATTTCCAAGCCTGCCTCTGTGTTACTATTGCAAGTTATCGTAATTTTGTAAAATGGGTATTTCCATAAGACCTATCTTGGCAATGAAATGCTGGAAATGTTGAACCCAAAATACATCATTTAGCATAATTCATATCCCAAGAGATGTATTTTGTTCCCATGCACAGTAAAGAGTGTCTATATAGTCAGGGGAGTGTACTTTAAAAAAAAAATATTTTTGAGTTAACAATTTGCTGTAAAAGATCTGAATGCTTTCCAGCATTTTTCAGAGCATATTGGTAGTCCATCAATATGGAGGTACCAGGGATATAAAGAGGGATACGATCTAGAACAGTCATATTTTGATTCACTTGATCACAGCTGGTGAAAAGCTAATTAAAAGTCTTGTAAAAGTGAAGAGGATCATGCAACAGATTCAAAGACCCTTCTCATTATGTTTTGCAACTGAGGTATTATTTATATTAGTAACAGAATTTGATTGTATTAACTGCAAAGTAATAAAGGAAAAAAGAAGTGGGTATTTCACCTCTTCCTCAATTTTTTTTGCTTCACCATTATCAGGTGTTTTAGGAACATCACTGCTGCACCACTAAAGCCCCCTCTCAATCTAATTCTGCAATTTTCTGCAGCTCAGCAACAGAGAAACCTTAGAGAAATTATTAATTCTAATTTCTTCTATGCATCATATCTATAAGCTACTTTCCATTTTGTATTTTTTAAGAGCTAGAAGAAATATATGCAATTTTTAAGATAACTTACACATACTATTTTTCACTTTCAAAATGTCAAAGGCATTACTTTGCATATATCTCCACACATAGAGAGTTTGTCTGGCATATACCAACAGGATACTCCCCATCTGCCACATAGAGGCAGATGATCTGAAAGGTGCATGCTCAGTAGATCTATTCATATGGAATCAGTTCCAAATATTCACTTGTCAGCCATCTATGTGCTCCAGGTTCAACACAGAAGCAAATGGCAATTTGGTAGAAAATCTGCCCAAACCAGATGGGAAGTAACCTGCTGTCAAACATGGTGAAGAGAAACAGGAATTTAAAAAATAAATAAGAACCTGACACACCACCCCAGAGAGATGAAGTATGTTTTTTTCCAAAAGATGATTTCAACTATATTCCTTCCAATTGGAAAGTAGAAAATTGAAGGGAAAAAAAAAAAAAAAAAAAAAAGAAAACCCAAGAAAAGGAAAAACTAGCTTCATGAAGCATTAAGGCTTTAACATGAAGTGTATAAAAGCTACATTTCTAAACTGATTCACATAAATATTCCTTTTGGAGAATAGCATTTGTCACTTAATATTAATGTGTTTTACAGCATGTTTACCATAGGAAATTCACATTAACTGTGTTTCAGTAGGACATAAAAAGTAGATTGCTGGATAGTCCACGTTTTCTTGAAAAAATTGCTAAAATTTCTGTTTGATAGGATGACCATAACGATTTGGAAGTATCAAAAACATTTAGGAGCTCATCGTAATGGCAAATTTAGGCCTAGTTGGGTTCTATTCAAGAACAACCCAAATTTTAAACAAGCATGATGATTAAATGGGAAATTGAAACTACTGGAAATGATAATAAACATTCAGATTATCTGTAATGGGAAGTATGAGTTGGACTGCATACCCAAATGGTTTATTCTCCCTCCCAGTCCCCCTTTGTTAATCTTTTTATGTCTTTTCACTCTCTTCTTCCCTCCTTCCCTCCCCTCATTCCTCCCTTGAACCTCCCATGAATATTGGATGGTTAGGTGAATGTCCCCACAAATTCCAACCACTAAAAGACACTTATGTGCATTTCTAATAGATAATTGTGGATGATACACATCCATATTATTAGGATATGATAGAAATTAGAAAGCAACATGCACCATGTTGACAACTGTATGCAAATAATTTTCCTCTCTGCCAGATTCACTGATGAAGAACACAGACCCTGATGAAATAGCACCACCCATTAAAACATGCCAGAATAAAGCAAAAAAAACCCACCCCTGCATGTGAATCTTCAAACTGGAAGACTAAATAAAAAACAAAAAACCAACCAAAAAAAAAAAACACAAAACAAACAAACAAAAAAAACAGCAAACAAATGTTCTCTAGTAGAGCAACTATTATATTCTTGGTTTCAAAGCTATAAACAATGTTGCAAACAAACACCACCTATTATAAGCTTCTGCCTTATCGGCTCCAAAGTATCAGCTGCTACAAGATATCTCATCCCAGGTTTGTTGTTCTCTTTTCAATATAAATCAAGTTATTTTGGCCTATCATCAGAAGTGGCTGACTGAAAAGGAATTCTGGTATATACAAACCTTTAATTTAAAAACTTATATCATGAGAATCAATCATTATATGTATAATTTACCAAATTCACTCTCTCTGGTTTATATTTCACTACAGCAAAGATACCATACAGAATTCTGTTTTTCACCTATTTCAAGTATCACGGTATCTTGTTGATTTTAAAGATGTGAGCTGACTCTGACAATACTATTTTTTGCCAAAAGTACATTGTTTCCAAATCCCTTCCTCAAAGTTACATTTTAGCAGTCTACACTTTCTTTACTTCACTAATGCTTTTAGAGGAAATGAAATAATCATGTAAACTCATATTTTATTTCTCTATTTTTTGGGAAGGAATTGATACTCATGTACTGTCTGATTCAGCTGTTTCATATTTTACTTCTCTATTTTTTTGGGAAGGAATTGATACTCATGTACTGTCTGATTCAGCTGTTTTGGGTTTTTTTTCTCCTCATTTTGTGCAACTTTCTCTAAATTGAAAATATTAACATCATGAGCAGAAAGCTTTTACTGCAGTACTCTAAACTGGTGCTATATTTTCTTGGTTGCATTTTCCATGTGATCATCTTGTCGCAAACTGATAGCATATTTTTCTATTAGGAAAGCTTTTAGCTCTTTTTGTTGTAGCTTAAACTCAAGAAAATTACATTCTCAGTAATTAGCATTCTATTGTCCTCAAAATAATCAAGATATATTGCACCTACTTCCTTTGGTGCTGTTCTCCAAAAGTAATCATATCCTTTCTACTGCAGTCAACATAAGAACTGTAACAACTTTATCCTACCAAGTTAACCTTGTGCGCAGGACTTCTGCAATTTCAAGCCACTATTCCAGGAGATAAACTGGATTTTCTGTAAATTTTGCAGATTACATCTATATCTTCCCAACACCATGCCTGTAATACCATATGAAGTTTAAAAGGGGCAAATGCTGGATTTTGCACCTGGGACAGGGCAACTCTGGTTGTGTGTAAAGACTAGGGAAAAAGAGGCTGGAGAGCAGCCCTGTGGAAAGGGACCTGGGAGTCCTGGTCAGCGGCAAGTGGAACATGAGTCAACAGTGCCCTGGCAGCCAGGAGGGCCAACCCTGCCCTGGGGTGCCTCAGGTTCAGCATCACCAGCCAGGCAAGGGAGGGGATTGTCCTGCTCTGCTTTGTACTGGGGCAGCCTCACCTCGAGTGCTGGGGGGAGTTTTGGGCACTGCAAGACATTAAACCATTAGAGAGCATCCAAATGAGGGCCACAAAGATGGTGAAGGGTCTGGAGGAGCAGCTGTATGAGGAACAGCTGAAGTCACTGCTCAGCCTGGAGGAGACTGAGGGTAAGCCCCACTGCAGTCACAAATTCCTCCTGAGGGGAAGAGACAGTGCAGCTACAGATCTTTTCACTGTGGTGACCAGTGACAAGACTAGAAACAACATGAAGCTGGGTCAGGGGACATTTAGGTTTGATATCAGGAAATGGTTCTTTACCCAGAGGTAGCTGAGCACTGGAACAGGCTCGCCAGGGAAGTGGTCACAGCACCAAGTGTGTCTGAGTTCCAGAAGTGTATGGACAATGCTCTCAGGCACATGGTGTCATTTTTAGAGTATCCTGTTCAGGGTTGTGAGCTGGACTCATTGATCCTGATGGGTCCCTCCAATACAGCATATTCTGTGGTTTTATGATTCTATAAACACAAGTAATTCTGTATTGTTCTTGGAGACAAGCTGCTTCTCAAATAGGCAAAAGCAATAACACATATTTTGTATGTGAAGCCATTACACTGCAGTTTTCCAAGCACTTGACAAGTTACTCATCGGATTTTTAACTCTAAAAAAATATTACTCAGTTACATGTCTATAAACTTCTTTCATAGTCATTAAATAATAATGTAATCTATTTCTATAGATACAACCATGTCATGAGTTCTTTTAAAGCCTCCAGAATTTTTTTTCCTGTAGAAATGAGATTATCTGTAATGCAGGAGAATATTTTGCATTGTCCACTGCTCTGTAAGACTTTTTAGCTTCAATAAAGCAAAATATTTAACAAAACTATTCTGACAGACACCATGGATATATTTCTTTATAAGGATGCCTTTCAAATGTATATGCAAACTATGCATCATTCTAGCAGAGGCTGCACAATCCCTTTCCTCTGAGACTGTGCACCTAATACACAGGATATAAACCCGTTATAAGAGTCAACTCCCTCAACAGTCTTTTATAGATATTGATGAAATATTGGATTAATCTCTTATTCTTAGCTCTTCTGGGAAAGCCCCAGATGCTGTTTTGTTCCACCTTCACTTGTTTTGTGAAAAATGTTATTTTACATCCTGTTTTACATTCTGTTTTATTTTCCCTTATGAAGCTGTTACCTTTTTTTTCAGATCTTTATTCAACTTCTTTTATTAAATTTAAACTGTTTCAACTCTTATTTTACTTCCTTTGGTGTCTGCTGCTTCCTACAGGTGTGTCCTCTATTTGTTTCATCTTGATTCAAGACAACTGTCAGCTCACATATCTCCTTGTACAGCACTATTATTTCTCTTCACACAGATAATTTGTTGCTCCTTGGAATCTTGTAGATGAATAAAAGCTGAATACTATCTCTGATACGACTCAGTTAGTGAGGAAACAGTGCCTTCTGATCCCATATAAAGCAGGGAACAAAGACCAACAGACAGTTTACTCAGTTTCTTTGCTTCTTCCCACATTTCTTCCCCTAAATTTGTTCCTGGATTTATCATTGTTTTAAAGCTGCTTTCTCTGGTGTTTATGATGCTTCTCTGACTTACACATGAAGTGTTTTGGTCTCTCTGATTCCTATCAGTTTGGCATTTCAATGTTCACTTATATTTCTGGAGCACGCCTCAGATGTATCACAAGTTTGTACGCAGATAATTCAAAGACTATACACTGTCTCTAAGATTTTATTTTCTCCGTACTAAACCTAAGAGGAAGGTGGGTTTTATCCTCAAAATAACAAAAAGTTTTATAAATAGGAAAA
>PYHW01010334.1:2699441-2729066 GCA_013186435.1 Turdus rufiventris
AAAAAGAAAAGAAAAAAGAAAAGAAAGAAAAGAAGTCATCAACAAGCTCAGAGAAAGCTCCTCCTCCTGCACAGGACAGCTCTTTTACTGGAATAATTACAATGAAAAGGAAACATTAAAACAGTCTACACATTATTAATGAAGAAGAGAAGAGAACACAAAACCTAGAATACCAGTGCACATGGCTCACTACTGTAAAGTTGACAAGGGTGAGAGAAAGCGCTCAAAAAGTGAATGATTTTGCAATACTTTCTTCCACCCCTAAAAACTGAAAGTATGTCAGGGAATAATGCCATTCTACTTTTGAACCCTATGGTTTATATTTTTTAATGCACAATCCTTTTTTTTCCCCTTCAATCTTTAATTTTAAAACCTTTCTCATTTGATTTAGGAAAATATAATCACCAATAGTTGGCTTGTATTTGCCAAAATATTCAACAGACTGATTGGTGAAAATCAAGAAGTCAGAACAATAAAAAGCATCAGGAGCCCATTTGACAGTGATTTAGAGATTATGACACTCCAACATGCTTCCTGTGGTTATGACTGTATCATTCATACTGTTTGAAGCAGATGCTGCAATTTAAATTTGTTTCCACCTTCTTTAACTGTGTGCAAATCAATCTGGTTAATCAACCTATATACTCCATCAATGAAGTGCACTATTTTATCTGAGTTAGCTCATCATATTGTTTCATCTAAGTAGAAATCACTGTCGGGAAATCCAACTCAATTTGAAATCAACCGGAAATGATGTTTGTGTAAGATAACTTGTGGTGACATGATTTACCATGCTTGTGTTCCCTCAGGAATACTGAAGACAATGTAGAGCAGCAAGAAAGCTGCCTATGCCTTGAATTTCATGGGAAGAAAAAAGAGAACTAACTAATAGGAAGGCTGGAAATGAAAAAATTTAGCAAATCTAGAAACTCATCTCAACGTGATGCATAAAATGGTAGCTTTCACAATGACATTCAAAGGATACTGTCAGTGTCATACTCAGCATTCATGAATTAAACATAATTGGAAGATAACTGTGCTTTTCAGGGATCACAAATGGAACCATGGCAAAGGCTCTAAGTTAGTCATAGTCTAATGCTATGCATAAATATGAGTCTGAAAACAGAATGAGTCATTGTCAGTAATGTGTTACTTACTGCTCCATCCATGAGCACTGGCTTGGAAAGAAATATCTGAGCAGCAGGGCTCTGGACCACAAGGTTAGAAAAATATCAGAATGTTGAAAATATGACATAATAAACAAGGATTAAAGTACATGGAAGCAGACCTCATGATAAAAGTCAAGAATGGATAAATGCACAGTAAAAATATGCCAGGCTAATTCTGGCATTTCTCTACAAAGGAAAAATTACAGATCCATTAATGGAGATTTTTATTTTAATGATAGCTTACAACTTACTTCCTGGCTTCTAAAAGCATTTAGGTGCCACAGAAAAAGCTTCAGCTTTGCTTTCACCCATGCAATATTTAAACTCAGAAATCTGTAGTAACTATGTAAAAATTGAAAGCAATTAAGATTAAATTTTGAGAAAAAAAATTTAAAAGTCAACAATGCAGTTCTGATATAGTATATGAAAGCACTCTCCACCACATGAGAATTAAATCATCACAATCATTATGTGAGGAAAAAAACCACAGACTCCCAATCCTACTGCAGTAAAAATACTGTAAAAATACTATTTATGACACTGAGTATAACAGTTTTGTGACTTTTGTTTCCCTGAGCATTCTATACCTAGTGGACACAAGTCACTTTTCTTAAAGTTGGTTCATGGATTTTTTTAAAGCTGAAGGAACAATGCCCATTCATTCTGACTTTATGTAATGAACAAACTACAAAATGTTACTTCTGAATGACTTCACCAAGCTCATCACTTAGACATTTGCACTGACAAAAAGAATGAGATATGAAAAGAGATTTAAAAAAAAAAATCTGTATGAGCCTTATCAAGGTGTCCAGCATGGTCTTTCAAAACATCTTTGATGACAACCTGGAAGGATAAGGACTGCACAGATGAAGCAGCTACAGGTGGAGAAATGGCGAAGAAAGTGGTAGTTAACATCTCAAGCCAGTTTAGAATCTTGTCAAGATTTGAGTACCCCAAGGGTCAGTCCAAGACATGATACTAATCCATATCTTTACAAGCAGTTGATAAAGTGGTACTGAAATCACCCTCCTCAAGTTTATGGATGACATGAAACAGAGAGGAGAGGTAGAAAGAGCTGAAACAGCTACTGTCCAGACAGATCACAAAAGGCTTGGAAATTAGTAACAAAAGGCTTGGAAATTAGTAACAATTAGTAGCAAATGCATGAGATTTAAGAAAGATAAATTCAAAGTCTATGCTGGGAAAAAGTAAATCCAAAGCATCCGTTCTGGCTGGGAATTGGCTGGTGAAATCTTGACTGAAAAGGACTCATGGTCCCAAGAATACAGCTAGCAGAACGCAAGCCAGCAGCCCATCTCAGCAGCAGGAAAGCAGACTGGAGGCAGTATCAGCAGACTATAGCCAAGCTCAGAACAGGAAAGCGATTAATCCACAATACCTGGCATTTGTCAAGCCACTTCAAGAATGCTGTGTCCAGTTTTTGTTCTCTGAGTTCAAAGATATGTTAAAATAAGACATTGTCCACCAAAGTGATCAGAAGATTGGAGATCTTAACTTACAAAGAAACGTTTTTAGAAGTGTTATTCCTAAAATGGAAGGCTTACAGAAAATCTAATCACCTTCTTCCATTACCTAAAGAGAGTGTTAGAGAGAAGCTGAAGGTAGTGTCTTCATTAGCATGTGTGGTGACAGCATAAGAGGTGACAGTCAGCACTGCTAATGGGAAACTGTCTGAGTATATAAGGAAAAAATGCTTCTCCATGAGAAAAACAAAGTATTGGAACATATAGCTCAGAGAAGTTGCAGAATCATCTCACTGGAAATATTTGAGACAGCTCTGAATAAATTAGTGTAGCACCATGCAACCTGAATAAGTTAATCTCAGACCATGCTTTCAATTAGAAAAGCAGATCTACTCTTTTTACAAGAGTAAAGGATCTCTAGAGACCTTCCAACTTTGAGTTTTCATTGATTTCTTTGATTCTTTATCATTATGAACTTATGTACAGTAACTAATGAGTTTCTGGAGACTCTTCAAATTTTGACCTTGAGCAATTTTAAGAAAACAAAACAAAAAACATAATATCCTGTTTTGGGGGAAAAAAACCAAAACCAACCAAACACGTGAAAACAAAAGAAACAAATAAAACAAACCCCAAATCATTGTGAATTTATATGGCTCATACATCAAGCCAAAAGCAAACACATCATTATCCAAAGGTGTGTTCTCCTGCCTTTTTTTCCCATTCATTCCTCTGAAACTCAAGTGCACCCATCCCAGTTGTTTTATACACGACCCTTTGGAAATCCTGAACATGAGTATAGGAATCCAATCTTAACTGTTCATATAGAAAGTTATTTTATTAATTCTTTATCCTTTTTTGTAAGTTTTACATTTTGTTTTGATATATGACCTAAATCTACATTGTTGTGAAATAAACTAGAAAATACATTTCTGGTGTTCTTAATAACGGCAAAAGCACTAATGTATCTCAGGATTTTTCCTAAACATAAGAAGGCTAGATGTCAAATTTAGGTGAAACAAATACTATAGTCAATCCTCTTACTGCTCATAGATATTCTAAAACATCTGGGATATGTCTCCAATATTTTAGGTCACAGAGGATTAGTGCCATTAATAGAGAAATCAACAAAGTTAATTAATGGAATACATTTCAAATCATAGTGTGAACAGCTTAAAACTGAGAGAACAAACAGCCTAAGGTAAAGAATGTTTTAGGAATCCTGTAATTCTGCTGAAGTATTATAAGTATAGCACAACTCAAAGATAAGGTTATGAGAAAGAATTTGAACAGTAGAATAAATGAAAATAAATTGTACAGAAACATAAACACACTGCCTGTAGTCTCACCAAATGGAAATTTGTAAAGGTTGCTTGCTACTGTTCAAATACCTATCAATGACCCATGATATGTTTTCTCCATTGTGTACTTCATATACTTTACTGTTTCTGTAATGTATATCTGTGTACACTGATCCACCGCTCCCAGTTCTTAATATGAAACTGAGTTCTCTGGAACCAGTACTGTTTTCTCCAAACAACTCAATGTTTCTGAAGTGGACAACAATGATCCTTTACTGGAACTTCTGAACTAAATGGTAATATAAGGATATAAGTAATACAAGGAAATAATGATGAATACAGGAATTAAAAAAAAGATTACATTTATTATCAATTTTTAGCTTTACATAATTTTTAGCTTTCACAAATCACTACACAACTTGTTGAAGACACTTTCTTTTAAATAGTGTATTTAAATTTGTTTTAATGACCAAAATAATTTCCAGTTTCTCATAAGTCTTAGTTAATTCTATACTCCAAAAGTAAGTGCTGCTTTTGAGGCAGCTAAAGCATTATAATTACTGATTTTTTACATAGCTGAGCACATTATGTGTAAGACGCAATTTGGTCTTAATTTCATTTCTGCACCTGATGCCTCCACAGGATAAAACGATGCATACACAACCCAGACCTAAATAAGCTTAGCTGTCCTCTATCACCCAACAGATAAATTTAATTCAAGTGAGCTTCTGAGTATCATCTAATTTTTTTAACAGTTTAGCAAGTAGTTAATAATACCAATCTCTTTAATACACTATTTTCTTTATTGTCTCCTAAAAACATTAGACTAGCTTCTTCTCAGTCATCACAGAAATGAAAAGACACTGTCTTTTTTCATCCTGGTCTCATTCACTATAACCCTCTGACCTCAGAGAATTATTTTTATACCTTTTTTTTTCTTTTCCCCCACCCAATTTTTTCAGAACCGCTGAGGCCAGAAAACCCCTAAGTGAACCAGACAACTTAGATTTTGTTGTGTCAGCATAAAAACAATAAAAGTAATGCATACAGCATTCTCTCCTCCATAACGGCAGTTTTTATGGTCCATAGAGCACAAATGAAAAGAGGAAAGGTGTTTCTGCCAAGACTAGAGCTACAAGGAATGAAAAATGCAGTGCTCAGAGAAAGACATTTTCACTCTTGCCCTGATCGTGCTGACTTTTTGTTTTAAAACCCAAAGATTTTGAACAAATGTTAAATATTTCAAGTAACTCATGGTTAAGAAACCCCAAACTCTAATGCTATTGAAATAAGTTTTTGCTATCAGCTTTGACCCAGAAGTAGGTAAAGACATCATAGCTCCAAAATCCCTAATGGATTTCAGAAATCTTTTATACCAGAATGATTTATAGTCCTCTACTAATAATAACTAACATCACAATAGTTCTACATTTAAAATACTGTGGAAGATGAAAAGTGTCATATATCTCACACTTATGCAGGTTTTTTTCCTTATAAATGGGAATAAGAATTTAATCAAACTTAGTCTGTTTCTAAAGCATATCCTATATTCTGGATGTTTATAACAACAAACCTGTTCACTCTGCCTGTTGTGAGTTACAAATTGAACATACAGAACTCCACACTTCATTTGCACTGCATCTGAAAACAAGCTCATTTTCCAAAAGCACTGACTGCATAGTTTTATCATTGGAATTGAGCGTGAAGGTCACAAATATTATTTTAAATATTACCTCTAATAGAGCAAGAATTTGTCACAATGCCACAATTTCAACAAACATTCACACAGCGTCAATACCTGTATGAGTGGTGTATGTGCAATATTTAAAGCACAATTAATGTGTGCTATGCTTACATTGTTGCTGTTGAGATTTGATATAAACTTATTTGGCAACATTAGAAGCCAAACTCAGCATTGCTTTGGTCAAAGATCTATTTGAATGAGCAGAAGAGATAGGAAACCCACAATTATTATTGGTCTTTTATCTTCAAAAAAAGACATAGCTAAAAATAAACACTGTTCTATTGTCTTCACAGATTTCAAAAACTTAATGGAACTTCCACTGTCATTTTTTTCCTAATGGCACCACTCAAGCAGCAGAAGTAGCATTAACTATTCTTGTAATGATAGTCATCAAAACAAGCCTCGTTGCACAGACAGATTGTTGGAGTTTTCTCTCCCAATAAATTCACCTATCATTTCTGTTGACAGACATAAAAAAAACTCTTTAAATCCAAAACGGCAAATGATTTTCAGTATTTCTTTGCAAAATAGCTCATGCAAAATATTTGCTTCTATATATTAACATAAGTCACCAATGAGGTATTTTACAGTGGGATTTAGCATTCTGTACTTTTTTATTACACAAAGTAAATTACCAACCACATTGGACCATATGTGCTAACAGCTGAATCTTTCTCTGTACTTTTCTGACCTTGGTGACTAGAAAATTGGAGATAATTCAGGCAAACAGGATTGATGCCATATGCGGTTTTTATCAAAGGTGTAGAGGAGTGGTGGGGTACTGATCAGAAGAATTTTTTGTTCACAAATCTGTCAGATCTTGCAATAATTCTGGCAGTTTTATCTTTAAACACCTTTAGTTTCCTAAACAACGTACTTGAGAAGATAAGCAATGTAACATTTAAGGAGCTGCTTCCCTCCAATAACAAGAGGAATAAAAAAATAATCTAAAATACCTGGAATTTCAAGTTACAGTAAAAGACAGAGAAACTTTTCTGCCAGACTGATTCCTGCTGAATACAACATGAAAAATGCATCTACATACCTAAATGAATTTACATGTTCTCAGTTAATGGTCCATACAGAAAACACACAACAGCAGAGATATAAGATGCAGTTTTGAGTACTTTTCAGTACTGATATATGGAGCTCCTACCAAACTTAGCAGAAGTTGATGGAGAAAATTGCATTGTTTACAAAACCATCCAACATGTCAAAAGTTAGAGTAAAATACAATAATGTGCTTATTTGCATCCTGCAATTTGGACACCAGTAGAGAGTCCAGGCAGTGTAAATGCAGTTCAACAGAGAAAGGGATATAGTATAGTTTTTGAACATTGAGTTCTACAAAGACTCTGCTTTATTTATAACTGGGAACAGGCAGAACAAAGTATATGGCAGAACAGGAGGAAATAATTCACTTTCTAGCATTATTAACTGGTCTATTTGAATTGTTTTCAGAAGAATTGCTCTAAATTAGCAGCAGTAAAGTAACTGAAAATTTCTAATGAATGAAAATGGTAAAACAAATTACCAGCTTGTTTGACCACCCAGTGATTTAAATCTGTCATGTTAATGTTAAATAATACACCAACACCCAGTCATAGATTATTCTAAGACTTCTCTGCTAATCCTGTGCCAATTACTTAATTATTGCTCATACAAATGCCTTGATATACAACTGGAATGTGCAGAACCAGTCTTGGGAGGAAAAAAAGGATCATTTTGGGTAGCACTGTCATGTGTGATCTGAAACTATTGAATCAAAATTCCCCTATTTCATATATTTACATGGAGGAACATCAGAAGCAAAATGAGTGAAAATTTTGCGCACTGTATTTCCACTACCCTATATAAACTGAAGAAAGTTGTGCTGTTCAAAATCTGATTATAAAGGCATAGTTTGCAGTTTCAGTAGAACCCTGGCTACTATATCTTCTTTAAATTAGATTGAACTTTAAATTGCAAAAGCCATTTTAATTTGAACACATTTAGCATTGGCTGTAGGAGCAGATACTTTTTTGCTGTGACAACAGTGAAGTGCTCTCTCTCATGTTTGCACTAGGAAGGGTCTGTCATATGGTATGGCCTCAACATTGCAGCCTTAACATTATAGATGTTCTGTTCACATTAGTTGTCCTGAATTCTTGGAAAGATCAGGGTGAAAAGCACTGTCACCTATTATTTCTTTCCATTTTCAGCATTTTTTCTGTGTACTTCGCAATGTAAACACATACAACTGTAGTCTTATTAAAGATCATCTTGAGTTACAAAAAATCAGAGTTAAAATTAAACTAACATTGAGCTATATCAGCCAGAAGAAGGAAATAAGTGGCTGGGCTGGGATGATGTCCTGTCAATACTTTGGGGTTTTTTTACTAAGTGAGCAATAATGTGAAATTTCAGTTACAAAATTAACTTCCAGAATATTTTAAAATTTTTATACAAGAGTGTATTAGGAAAAAAAAATTAAACAGAATGATGTAAAAAATAGGAGAGAGCAACAGGTCCTATTAATTTCAGCTGACAGAACAATTAAGACAATAATAAGAATCAAAATTTAAACACATAATTTTTTTAAATTATTTTTAGTAAAATAATATTTTAATAGATAATTCCTCAGCTGCCATAAAAATTCTCTCTGTTACTCAGTAAGATCATGTCATGTGAGAGGTACCCAGAGATATCTCAGTGACATTTGAAGTTTTCTAACTAAAAATTGTTACCAATTGTCACAGTACAAGACTTCTAATATTGACTAAAATATTATTAAAAATTGATACATTTATAATTGCACATGGCAAAATCAATTACTTTATAATCAATGCATTTTGGGGGCCGAGCCGAATTTTTTTATCAATAATGAAGAATTTCAAACATGGCTTGAAGCAATTACTCTATGGCCTCTGATATCCAAGTTCTGCAATACAGTCAAGAGAAGGAACAGGTATTTGAAATGTACTGATGTGGTCTATGGAAATCTATGTGCCACCAGAAAAATCTTGTGTGGGCTGGTATCTGATAACTCCTAGAAAATTTACTGTTAATAGTTTTAAGGGAGTTGGAACCAGATGATTTTTAATGTTCTTCTCGTTCTTCTCACCCAAATCATGCAATAATTCTGTGATTATCCAACTGCCAAGAGTTCTAGACATTTCCTTCATGGAATCATTGAGTTTAGCTGTGCCTCATTTTGTTTCCTGTCAAACTGTCACTAAATTGAACAGTTGGACAGAAAAGTAATTCTGTTACTCATCTAGTAAGCAGCTAATGGGAAACACAGTTTCTGATGCAGTTTGAGAAACCATTAAGTTGAATTCAGTTGAATTTATATTATTATGTCTACTAATCTGCTTACGAAAACAAGCCAGCCTTTTCAGGATGCTACCAAATTATTTGCTGAGCAATTTCCAATAACAACAACTGGGACTACAGTGTTTGACTTAGTTCCTTTTTTTTTTTTTTAATTGAAATATTTGAGAAAATTCCATTCTGGAGAATTTTATGGAAACTAATTTATGATCAACCATTTTAGAAACATCCAATAAACAATAAGTAAATATGTATTACATTTCAATTTAAAAAGCTAAAAACATTACTGGCAACTGACTTAAAGCTTTGCTGTTCACATGTATTATATAAGACTTTAAAAAATGGCAAAGAAAACAAAAACAGAGTGAAAGCACAGAAAACTCATTTAATTCATTCTGTATTGTATACCATACTATTTATCTGACTACATCTCATTCCCACATAGTTTGAGAAAAATTAACAGTTGCACTGATAGTGTTTGTGATTGTATTTTAGCACATAACTGATGCCGCAGTCAATGTGTTATCATGACTATATTATTTTTGTGTGAGCCTTTGGTTGATCCCTTCACTACTCATAGGGTTAAAGAAATCACCTATGAGTTTGAAATCCATTGTGTAGTAAAATGTGTTTTAGCAACACCACAAACATGATTTCCCTGAATATGCCAAGAAGAAAAGCAGCCAAAGCAGTGACAGTAGAAACAATTTCAAATATGACAAAGTAGATGAAATTACTTGGGCAAGTAAGGAAATATTTTCATATTTATTTTGAGTATCAATCATCTGCTGAGTTTGCTAAAATGTACTGATTAACATGAAAGGTTTTTCTAATAAGCACCTTGATCAGCAGTTGGACAGATTCACACTTAGTTCATTTTAAAATAAGTAGCTGCAGATAAGTGAAAGACATTTTCTGTATGAGTAAATTAATAAGAAAAAAATGATCTGCTTTAAGCTCCATAAACAATTTTTAACTTGTAAGACCTGAGTCAACTTTTATGGTTTCATCTTAAAAATATCTAACTTCAGTAATGTATATATCAACACTGAGAAATCAATGACATTTCTCAAGGGGACAGGTATTTTAATCTTATTTAATTTGCATGTATAGTCTTATCATTTATTTGTGGTTTATGTTTATACGACAAAGTTGCACTGAAAGTTTTTGGAAAGTGACAATTTACTGAAAATCTCTGGGAAAAATATATTCATGTTCATCATGACAGATGTGATAGCATCTGTCAAGTAACCCAAACTTCCATTCACATCAGGACAGTATTTGCCATA
The DNA here is from genome assembly GCA_013186435.1 of Turdus rufiventris. Lineage (NCBI taxonomy): Eukaryota > Metazoa > Chordata > Aves > Passeriformes > Turdidae > Turdus > Turdus rufiventris. The sequence continues at coordinate 2,709,741 of PYHW01010334.1, forward strand.
ATGCTATGATGGTTTTTATTTTATAGCTAGCTTTAGCCCTTGTAATGTTTTTTACCTTAAATATAAAAATATAATTGGGCAATTACTATGTCTAAAGAAACACTAAACAAACAACTTATATGAAAAACACAGTCACATAATTATATTTTCTTTACATTTTAAATACAGTCTATTTGATTTCCTCATTTTGAGCTAAATGTAAGAATAAAGAAAATCCCAGTAACTTGCTTATTTGCTCTACTTACTCTAGGGTTGCCAAATCATACAGTATGATATTTCTGGATTTGTTTGTTATCAACTTTTATCCTTATGGTACTTATAAGGAGGAGTGAGAAAATTCATTATTTGAGACACAGATAGGACGTAAAGCAAAAGCTGTGTGCAGAAGCAAAGCACAAAGAACAATGAACACATCCACCACTTCCCATGGGCAGGCAGGGAAGACAAACACATATCACTCCAAACATCCTGCCCCTGCATCCTTCCTTTCCAGCCAGCTTTTTATGCTGAGCATGATGCCATATGGTGTGGAATATCCCTTTATTCTGTTGGGGTCAGCTGTCCTTGCTCTGTCCCCTCCCAGTTGTTTCTGCACCCCAAGCCCATTCACTGGTGATATAGGGTGAAAAGCAGAAAAGGCCTTTTCTCTCAGCAAGCACTACTTAGCAGTAACAAAAATTTTCCTCTGTTATCAACACTATTTTCAGCTCAAATGCAAAACGTAGTCCCATACCAGCTACTGCAAAGAAAATTAATGCTACCCCAACCAAAACCAGCACAAAGCCATAGCCTTTTAAATAAATGTCTTGCACGAGTTAAAGAGAGCTAAAAATTTGAAATGGCTCATCTATTCCAAGAGGAAGAGTGCTGACATTGAAGCTGGTAAGGGAAGAGAGACCCAAATTGTTATGTTTTATTAATGTAATCACTGTTCCCTTCCCTAATACAGTTTGGTACACTTCTTCTAAGGAAGGCCATTAATTCAAATGGACATAGAACATGCAAGGAAAATAAAACTATGAAGGGTCATTCCTGTTCTGTGAGAGAATGGTCCATGTACCAGTGTCCCAGATTACCACAGTGGTCCTGGAATCACAAAATTGTTGAGATTGGAAGAAACTTTTGGAGATAATTTATCCCAAAATCCAGTTCCAAGGAAATTCTAGTAGAGCAGGTTATCTAGCATATTGTCTAAGGTTTGAAAATTTCTAAGGATGGAGACCCCACATTCCCTCTGGATCATATGCTCCAGTGCTTGATCCTCACAGTAAATTGTTTAAATATAAATGATCATGTTTCAATTTTTGCCCACTGCCTTGTCTTCTTTCATGGAAACCACCAAGCTAAGCCTGGCTCTGTCTTTTTTTTTAAATCCTCCTATCACATATTTATAAATACCAGTCCATATTCCACACACATTTTTTCTTTGTTTGAGGCTAAACAAACCCTTGCTTTCTCAGTCTCTATTCTAATAATGAATAATTTAATACAGAGGGGATTGGCATTTTCTTTTTTTGACCCACATGAGGTTCCTGCCCACCCATTTCACCAGCCTATTAAGGCTCCTCTAAAAGGCAGCACAACCATCTGTCAACTACTCCTTTCACTTTTGTATCATCTGTAAATTAGATAAGATATTGCCATCCAGATCATGAGTGAATCTGAATGGGACTTGATACCCCTATGAAATCATAACTGTCGATAATCTATCTCCAGTTGGACTTCAAGCTGTTTATAACAACCCAACCCTTTGAGCCTGCCAGTTCAAACAGATTTTAGTCATACTTAATATCCACTTTATATGGTCCATACTAAATTAGATAGATACCTTTAACCAACAATACACAGTAAAACTTGTCCTGGTGTTGTGTTGGTGTTGAATTCTCCTCCTGGTCTTAATCTGACTTTTAAAGTCTAGTAAAAGTACTCAAATAGCCTGTAAGAGTCTCTTTATACCGCGTATCACAGTGTTTTGTAGACAAAGTGGATTTCTGCTACATTGAAAGATTCACAGAATCATAAAATCAGAGAATATGTTGCGTTGGAAGGGACCACAAAGATCATTGAAGTCCAACTCCTGGTATTGCTCAAGATTGTCCCAAGAGTCACACCAAGTGCCCAAGACACCAAAACACTTCTTGAACTCTGTCAGGCTTGGTGCTATGACCACTCCCATGGGAAACCAATTCCAGTGTCCAACCATCCACTGGGTGAAGATTTACCTAATATCCAACCTAAACCTCCCCTCACACAACTTCAGGCCATTGCTTCATGTTCTGTCACTGGTAACCAAAAAGGAGAGATATGTGCCTGTCTCTCAAAATCCCTTCATGAGGAAGTTGTAAGACTGCAGTGAGGTCTCCCCTCAGTCCCCTCTTTTCCAGGCTGAACAAGTCAAATGATCTCAACCCCTTCTCATGCCAATTTTTTATATAACCATTTTGTCTATATCTTAAAGTACAAAAAGTTAACACTTATCTCCATTTCCCTCTATTACTCCACTATTTTCTTTGCTAGGTACAATGACTTGGATTTAGACTCTACTTATTTTAATTCCACCTCCTCTGTTGTTTACAGATGTCAGATTGCTAACATTTTGAAAAGACAAGGCAGCATCCCTGCTGCCCCCAACACAGGATAAAAAGTAAATAATTAAAATACATTTTTATTTTTCTGTAGTAGTTAGTAAAACCAGTCTTATCTCTGTTCCTTCATTCAAAACCAAGTTTTCATAATTCTGTTTGATCTTTTGCTAGAATTTTTCTTAACTCTCTTTCAATTGATAAGACGAAAAACCCCATTGTTATCTCAATATTCAAGTCTGGAGTGCTTGTTTTAAAAATATTTACTGAGAATTCATTAAAACTTTCCCACTGTGCCTTATCAATCTGAACTTGATTTTGTGACCTTTATGCCTCACTTTAAAAATTCCAATCAGTTTTAAATCACTAGCTTAGCTGGTTTTTTTTCCATTTCCCTGCACCAAAATGCTCCTTGTTCACCTCAACTCTTTTGACCCTCACTCCTGTATAGTATGATTAATGCCTAGAGAAGAGATATGTTAAACGTTTGCTTTGACCAGCTTATTTTTCCACTTCCAGTTTTTTTATTTCCTTTGAGTCTTTTTTTATTATGTATGAATTTACTTCAGACTGGAAGCTGACAAGAGGCTTAAGGCAATCTTATTTTCTCCCCCTTTAAACAGGCTTTATCTAAGCAATACCAAATACCATAGCTGCAGCACAGTATCTTTTCTTCTTGATTGCAGAACAGCCCATTTACTTGAAATTTCAAATGATGGAGAAGGAACTAATACAAGCTCATGCATACATTTACTTGCCTTTGGGATCAGCCTTTTTAACTCCTTAAAGACAATGATTGAAATATTTCTTACTGTCTACACAGCTCTCCTAGACTGATTCATAGGTTGTTAGCCTCTTTCTTAATTTTGATCAACCATTAGAACAAATACGTAATGCTTGGAAAGATAATAAAGCTACCAAAGCACACACATCAATGGATGTAAAATACACCAGATCACTGAAGCCATCCTATTTTTTAAAAATCCTGTCTAAGCATTGTGCAAACTTATACTTCAGTTTTATTTACTTCTCTGGATTCTAATAATCCCTCAGAAACTGAACCTAAAGCTTTGTCTAAATAAATTAATTTATACTTGTTTTTCAGATGTATCAGGACCTTGATTTTGCAAGAGAAAATTAAACTTCCAGATATTTCCAGAAATGTTTTCCCTTTAAAATTGCTGCTTTAAAACATTTGAATACATTGTTATATATTTTAAATATTGTATGTAATGCACATGATGTGTAAAGTTTGTGTATACACTCAAGAATGAAATTTCCATAAGTATTCTGAATTGGTGATGAATTGTGTGTGGTGGAAAATTTTATTTTCCAGTTGTGGAATATGCAAAACTTGTACCTAGATCAAAGATCCTTAAAGGAATTCCAGACTGAGCTCACTAGTTTGGAATGAAGTTCAAACAATACTTACAAATATACACCAGTTAGAAATAAAAGAAACATTTTTTGTGAACACTCAAACATAAATATTATTAACCCTATGAGATAACACTCAAAGGTAAAATTTCTGCTAATCTTTCTGGAATATGCTTACCCTACTTGACTAATGGCATTCAGTATATTTCTATATCATACTAAATGTTTCAGTAATTCATTAATAAGGCTTATTCAATAAAGAAAATAATTAATACTAGCAAATGTATATTGGCAAATTATGTCATGGAATAAGAGAACTACAGAATCATTTAGGTTGAAAAAGATGTCTTCTAAGGTACATCTAGTTCAACCATACAGACTTGGAAGATGTTTTTTCTTAAAGAATTATCTACCACAAATTTTCTGAAGCACCCTTACTGTTAATGTCTACAAATGGAAAATGCTTTCTAAATCATCAACTTGAAGCCTTCAGCTTCGATAGTACTTAATGGATTATTTTTTTTTTTCTCTCTGCAGAGTTTTTGAACTCTCAAAGGTTCTTAGAGAAAAATAAAATCAATCTGGTCAACATATCTCTTAAAAAAACCCTGAACTAAAAAATACATTACTCTTCTAAAGATGTGTTAATTATGTTTTTCTTGTTTTCTTGCTTGATTTGAAAGGTGAGCTGTAGCTCAATAATTTCTTTTTAAATAAATTTAAGCCTAATTTTCTAAGCCAAAATTTATTCATTTAAATAAATGAATAAATAAATGCTAGGAAGTTATACTTGTGTCATGTTTCAATTTGACTGAACAGAATATTTTGTTTGGTTTGCATTTTCTCCTAAATAGTCTATCCATGACAAATAAGTTTTTGCCTCTATCAGAAATACAGAGTGAGGAATGTGTTTTGGAATATAAAATATTTCTTCAGGGGGAAACAAATGGATTAAAGTGACAATCAATATGGTGTTGTCATACATAGTCCCTAAAATCCTTTCTAATGATCCAGAACAAAGCCTTACTCCTGTCTGTAAAACATTACTTATTTTCAGAATGTCATTGACATCAAATGAAAATCCTCATTTTCCCTTTATTTATATCTCTCTGCCAACAACCCCACTTTATAGTCACTAGTAACATTCATGTAAAGAGGTATTTGACCCTTATAATCACTACTTCTTATTAAAGAAGAGGTAAAGTCTAAAAATAGTTTTAAATAGAGCATAAAATCATAGACAAATTCACTGAATTTGGATATTAAGCACTTTTCCTTATGACAACATTCTTTCCTTCATTGCAGTACTCCTACAAGCTCTCAAAACCCTAACTTAGCCAATTCTTAACCTTTGCAAAAGTATATAATTCCATATATCTTTATGCACAGGTGTAGATACACCCCTTGCTCTGTGCTTTTGTGTGTTTATACATAAAAAATCCATATTTCTATGTAGTTTTATTCTTATAATGTATTTCTCACAGATCCTAGATGGAACACTGAATTTGAGTAGACTAGATAATTAGATTTAACAAATAGTCTTTCTATGTCTCAGTTTCTCTAGTGCTTTCTATATTTTATGAAAGTGTTAAAGAAAGTTAGGTATTTTGGAACTTGAAGAGCATAAAATAACTTTCAGTAGAAGATATTGCAGTCTTGCAATAAAATTCTTCAAGTTTGATGAATACTAGTTCCAGTGAATCTCTACAATATAGACACTTTCATGTAAAGATTTTCAGAAATATTCTGTCTGCTATATTGAACCAGCCAAATCACTTTTTGTTCATTTATATTTCTGCCCACTACTCAAAGATATGCAGAAATTAATATCTCCTTATACATACACAATGATCTTCAGGAGAGAGGTCATCTAGGAAGGTTGAAACTATCTCCTTTGAAAACTATTTAGAACTCCTCGTTTTCCTTTCAAATACATGACCTGTGGCTAGAAAGCCTATAGGTCTTCTAGATCAAGATGCAATCCATTGCAGAAAAAATACTGACATAGCACAATTTGTTCTTCAAGGAAAAGAATTTCATTTTTTTTTTCTTTATCCTTATTTAACATGAGGTAAGTGGTAGAAAGGAAGTGACAATAAGGAATATGATGATCCTCCACAAATGCAAGCACTTAGGACCAATTTACTTCTATTAGTATAAAGAGGATATTTCTTATGTTCTTGATGAAGTCTAAGAGCCTATTTCATTGCTTATAAATAACATAAAAATATTTGGAGAATTCTACAAATTTCATTTGGTTGTAGAAGTAAGGTTGCACAGGTGAAGCTCTCATTTGCATATTCAATTTAAGCCTTACTCTAACAAAAAAGTACTTCTCTTTGTTTATCTGTGTTCATAAACATCTTCCCAGTTGCCTGCCACTCTAAGCATAAAATATAAGCATAATTATTTTTGTCAGGATTTTTGGGACAGGTCAAATATGACAGAAAAGCAGAGAGACACCAAGACAGAACCAAAACACTAATCTTGAGACACTAATAATTTCTATAGAGTTAGTTCATTCAAGACCAGATGAGGATAAGAATCTACAACTTTGTACCTGTGTTACTAGAATTCCGATCCTGAGGAATGTCAAAGGACTTAGTTTATGCTATTCTATTATTCTCAAAATAATAGTTGTTATTAAGTAAATAATTTTATTTGCCATTCTCACTTTGTTTTTTTGCCATATCCCAATAAAGGGGAGTGTATGGGAAAGGGAAGCAGTAACTGTTTCTGATCTCTGAAGAAATTGTTGCTAACAGTAGCTGCGAGCAAAGAAGTATATATAGTAGACATTTCATGACTACCCAAAAATGAGATGATGCCTACTGTACAGTGGCTAGGAAAGGGAGTTATAGTTAGAAATAAGCTGGACAAATCTGCTTAACAACACCAAGCTTTGTGGAGCAAAAGATGGAAGAGGAAAGGCAGTTCAGTGATAGGACAAATATTCAAGAAGGTACACTTTAAACAGTTTCCAAGGTAACTACCTCTGTGTCTGGAATCTATAAATAGGACTACCAACAGAGTTTCAGCTATTATACTGAAGACAATCAAATATGCACAGGAAAATAAATAATTAAGAGAGTGGAAGCTGAATGAAAGAACATGGAAATTATGTTTAATGAAAAGGCATAGTAAAAGAATAGTATTTAAAAAAATACTGTGTGTTAGTGATGTCAGTAGCACATTCACAGTGGCCTGAAAAGCATTGACAAAGAATATAAAATTGTCTGTCAGAGAACAATTATATGACTTTATAAGCAAATTGGATATGCATATATGTGCACATCTGATTTATATAGATTGTATATACCTACATGTACACATACACACACCTGCTTAGGTTATCTGATATTGCTTTAAATTCAAATTAAGATTAATTAAGATCAAATTAATTATATAGTTGATATACTAGGTTAATCAAGAAAATAAAAGCAATCCGAACTATGAATTTATAAAATAAATATTCCCTTAAATTGTGAATATTATTGTTAATGATTCTTTATTTAAAAATACGTCTTTCCAAAGACCACATTTGTTTTTCCCTTATGATTTGACTGAAATAAAGCTTGCTGGCTATGGGCCAATATCTACTTCAATGCCAGTACTTTTGATGTTACAGCAAAAGGATTTTTCCCAAAGGTAGTAAAAAGAACACAAAGAGCAACAGCTGGATTGTCATGTAAATACAATCACCTTTGAGCCAAAACAGATTTGACAAATTTTCCAAAATAATAAGATGGAGAGATAATTGAAAAAATTAAAAAATATTGACAGGGATTTGTTCTATATGTGTTACCCACATGAGCCTAACATGTGCATACATGTTGATGAAACTAAAAACAACTTGAAAAATTAGTGTTTGATATCATTTAAAGATTTGCATTTTCAAGAGTGAGAGTTATTTACATTTTTCTCATGCATTTAGCAGAATAGAGAGAGAGGAAAGAATAGAAGGAAAAGAAAATTAGAAGAAAGTGCTAAAATCCAAAACTCCTTTCAGACACTTCTGATTTTAACACAAAATGCTGTTGCAAACAATGATACGAACCAGCTCAGGTGAGCTCTATGAAATATACATTACTAGAAAAATGTAGGTTGTGAAAGAACATCAAGTGAAACCTATGGGTTTTCCTAGATCTAACACTTATAGAATAAGATTGATTCACTTTTATTATGTTCTGAAAAAAAACCAGCTGAGAATATATTGGCCACCTTAGGCCAAATATGCATGTTGCATCATCGAAAGATATTTGTTCATAATAATAGGAAAAACTTTGTTCCATAAAATCAAATTTATCACTTTCAAGAGAGATGGAATAAGACTGACTTGCATCAAAATACTTCAAACTGCTGGGATCTGGCTGCCTAAAATCCTGAAATCCTCCTAGGTTATGAGGTCACGCCATGGTGAAGGCCAGTAAATGAGTATAGATAATAATATGGGCATGGATCTATGGAGAAATGAAAACTCACTCAGAACAAATGGTGCAGTACTTGGAAAATCTTCCTGGATGTTCACCTTTATTTAGTAATTAAAAAAAAAAACCAAAAGTGTATAATAAAATTAATCAAATAAGCCAAGAGATTTTTCTCATCTCAAAAAGCCAAAACTTATCTCTTTACTGCCAATATACCTATGAGTATTTAATATTTTTTTGTTAAAGATTAATCTTTGACACAGTCTATTTGATAAGTTTTACAGCTCTCAGTTTGTTTTGTGTCAGAGATGTTTTGCTTTCTATTATTGTTTAGATATATCTTAAACTTTCAGGTATACTTGTTCAAAGTGAGCATGGAGGAGAAGAGCTTCCTGTTGCTGTAGGAGCAAAGACAATGCACAAAAGAAAATCAAAAGGCAAAAGTAAATAATCAACTTATTGACTACTCAACAATACACTTCCATAACAATTTCTTATGTCTCTTTTATGTTCAAAACTTTTAAAGCATAGTAGCGAAACATTTCTGTCACTTGATGACGGGAGCACAGAGGTAAGTGTGCAGAAAGTACAGGAGCAGTAGGTATTAAGTGCTGAAATACGCAATACTTAAAGGAAGTTCAGATATTAAAGTATTTTCATAGGTAAATATTGCAGTAAAGTTCACTGCTCTTCCTAGTATGCTTAGAAGAGAATTTTAGACACATACTATAACACAGAAGATGTATTTATATTATGAATTTCTGCCTGCTGAAATTGATATAACAGGGGTCTCTGTGAAGAAAGCTGTTGTGCTATGTGAAATCCAGCCAGCAGATCAGCAGGTGTTAACATGTAGTGAGAAGAACAAACAGTTCAAGCAGATTTTAGGCATTCTGTTCCAGGACATGGAATCTAGCATAGATATCAAACATATCTTTTTTGTCATAATAACTAATTCTCCTAATATTTAAAAGGGACAGACAACTGTTTGGAAGTTGGTACAGACAACTTATGACTAAAAAGTCTTAGAGGTCTTACTCTAATATTATTCAAGAAGAATAGAAATGACCCAATTCATATATGGTAATTTTCAAAACACTTGATTTTTTCAATTAAAATCATATTTTCATCATATTTTTTGTACTCTTACATGAGCCTAGAGAACTTAGTTGCATGATCTTGTTCCTACTATACCTTTCTGCACTAGCAAAAAGTAACATGTCAAGGAAAATATGATTCCTGGCAGAAGATTAATTACAAACATCCAAAAAGTTAGAGGGACATAAATCAAAAGCATAATGTATGCATTTTTTTATTGTTATTGACTCTTCTTCCATCTTACTCAGTCTCTAAGATTTATACAGGAAATAAAGATGAAATATAGCAGTTTAATCAGCTTTCAGCTTTCACTGCTTTTCCCGTGAACTTAATGCAGTGAAAAGAAATGAATTGTAGGGAATCATTCAAGCAAGGGGGTTTGTCACTGCAAATTTTCTGTTATTGCATGGCTTGAATCTTGGAAAACAAATTGACTAATCTTTGATATTTTTATCATTGTGCAACCTGTGAACACTTACAGCCCACAAAATAATAACCTTTCATCTTTTAGAAAAAATACCCTTAACAGAATTTCAGCCTCTGAGGACTTAATCATCCACAATTTTCATTCTGCGACAAACAGCCTTTAAAACAAAGTAACCTCCTTAAAATCATAACTTCTGTTGTGTTTCAGTATTAGCTCCTCTCTAAAGACCACTGTGAGACACATAGTCCCGACTGTTGCATCTGATCTTGCTTGGTGAAATGAGGACCATTGTGCAGGGTACCCTGAGGATTTTCCTGCTTGCTTCTCCTTACAGCTATCTAACTCTCCTATCACTCCCGACACAGTGTTTATCAGAAGCTGACTGGGAGCTGAGAGGGATGGCAAGGGCAGAAGAGGAGAAGTATAAGAAATGCACATGCAATGCTAAATACAGGCAGCTGTCAAAAAGCCTCTAAAAGCTATTTTAATTTGTCTGCCATGCAGGGCCAAGAACAGATAAGGTTCCTAATCTAAATAAATGATCCCCACAACAATGGGAAAACAAAGCTCACACATTGAAAACAAATGTTCACAATTCATTTAGGGAGAGAGCAACTTTATCTAATGAGATATTAGTTGATAATGATAGGTCAAAATCTTCTGATAGAAGTCTTTGTGATCAAGACTTCATCCCATACTTTGAATAGGAGCTTTAGTGGCAGGAGCAGCGAGAGGGCAAGAAAGACTGAGTGAAGATATTCTCTGCAGGCTGCCAATTTTCCAGCTTCCTTCTGTCAGACACTGCCAGACTGCCTCAGTAGTATAAAGATACAGAGAGTATGGAGCGATAATAAGCTGAAAGTGAGTAATTTTCTAAGGGAAGAAACGAGATGAGGTGAACTCCTAACAACTGTCAATCAGAATTAAATGATACTATGAGGATACTTGCCTGACAGCGGATGAATTAAAATTTAGCAGGTCTGTACAACTTCTCAATCTGCACTTTTGTGTATAAATTGCATTAATAAAGTACCAAAAATTAAAAATCAAAAATACAAAAATTAAAATATGATCACTGGAGACTCCCTTTTCTCCAAATACATTATTATTGGATAGTATTCTTTTAAGAAAATGATGTGATGAGGTTCTCACATTCTCATTCATTGTTAAACTTGCTATTTCAATTTAAAAGATTCTAAAGATCATCCAGTATTTTTTATGTCGTGTATGGTGGTTTTTCCCCAGTGAAAAATGGAGAAAAATCTTGACTGGAGACAAATAACACATACTATTAATGTGGGATTCAGGTAAATTCCAGGAAATCAGCAGCAATATATGCTCTCATGACCCATCTTTAAACAACTTTTTCATCTCTGCTAGAATTATGATAATTTCTAATGAAAATCTATCATGGTTTTTAGTTTTTTCTTTGTCATCTAATCCTGCATTATTTCTAATTTCTAGAGTAATTGTTTAGAGTCAGCCTATTGTAGGACGTATTGGATTTTAATATGAACAACTTTATACCATACTGTGGAATAAAGAAATTTTGTGGAGATGTAAGTGAAAAGAAGAGCTATGATATGTGATCTCTTTCTGATAACATTTCTAGGATTTCTTAAGCTGAGTTTCTATTACTGTGGAAGGATTCCATTTTCACTGCCTAATCTAATTTTACAGTAGCCTGAAATAATATATTTCCATATATATCCACGAGGGTTTTCCCCTCTCTCCTGTAATTTGATGTCATGTGATTTCAATTAAAATTATGCAGAAACTTAAGGCATTGTGAACTGTGCCTTCCTATGGCACGAATTAAGTATGGAACACCCTAGCAAGGACTATGGTCCGAGTTTTTAAAAGTATTATTTCACCTCATTGGTTCGGGTTTTAATTTTACTGATGAGCAAATTAAATGACCCACCAAAACATGAAGAAAAATCTGTAAACTCTCCCCAGCTCACAGATTTGTCGGAGGCAATATGACATATTTTGTTGCTGGTATTTCTAAATAGAAATGGCTTTTGTATATGAAAATGCATGCAATACCAGCCTATCAGCCTAAAAATCAGAAATATGTTTTTATTTCCTTGAGACTTTAAGAAATGGAGATAATTCCTGGCTTAGAATTCTCCAGTGAAAACTTCCTTCAGCCTTTTCTCCTTCTGCATACATAGGGAAAAAGAGTAGGATTTCAGCTTCTCTCTCTTTGGTCTGAGACATTGGTTCCTTGGAGGGTTTCACAGATAAATTATGAAGAAAGATATCAAGCCTTTGTTTAGACAAAAAATTGTGGGGAAAGGAGGTTGGAGAAGACAAAGCAAAAAACTTCTCATAGTCTTGGATGAGAGGGTTTCTCAGACAAAGGAAGAAAACAATGCAGATTCAAACTTTTCATTTTCAAAGTGCTAATCAAATGTAAACCATTTCTAGCCTCAGGTATCACTGCCACTCACTGTTCTCCTCTCACTTCTCAGAAGGCAGGAAATGTGGACCAAAGCCAAGGGAACCTAAGCCTATTATGCCCTCTCACCATAAAGTCTAAAGACCAGCATATGGCAGTTACATATGTATAAAAGTCACAGGACATTTTCAAGAATCTATTGAGGGTTATATTTTTAAGTGAAATCCACAAATAACTTCATAAAAGAATCCTTAATGAGGTATGTAGTAAACAGTTTATATATTCAAAGTCTGTCAGTAGGCTGTGATTAAATATAAAGATGCAGTTAAATATACAGTATGTGGTGGTGCTTTTCTCTTAAGCTTCACATATTATAGGTACTTTTGCTGCAATGCATATTGGTTTTTTTACTTAACACATCTTTTAACACCATGGATTATATAACAGGACAGATGAGCAAATCCCTTTGCTTAGAACCAAAACTCTCCAAGACAGATATGGGGGAAATAGAGGTCTAACCTCTAACATAATGAAATTAGCTTGATAGTATATATTTGACTAGATCTATTAACATTTGGAGAAGGCCAACAGAAGTGATGAGACACAGCTGCATTCCTGGAGCCTTTTACAAGGCCACAGAGAGGGCTGGCTGCAGAATGATGACCAGGATTGATTCTGTGCACCATTTGCAGAGTAAAGGCAGCAGGTAAGCAATGTCCAAACCTTGACTTTATCTGACAAGCCATCCAGTTCCCTTTTAAGTCAGGAATGATCCTATTCCCTTTGCCAAGTCTTCACTGGAGGAACAATCTGTCTGACCCTTCATAATTCTTTCAGATCTTAGCTTCACTGTCAATTAGCCTCCCAGCCTTTATTCCACTACCAAATTTTCTTATCTTTTTTCATCTGAAAATCCATTTCAACTGAAAGTCCATTAAGTGTTTCATAGACCTGTTTCTACTACCCCTGAAAGATCTGGAAAAATCGTGTCTGCATTGACAAGCATTTCTACAACAAAAAAAAAAAAAAAAAAAGTGGACTCAGGTGATTTGCAAGACAGTTTGGAAGGCAAGAAATGTCAGTGTAAAGCAGCAATCTTCACATCTGCCTTTTATTTTGGCAGAGTAGTTGCTGAGCATAAACGGTGCTACTTTTATCTCAAGAAGGATACCAGCTACAAATCACTGCCAGTTCAGACAAGTATCACTATGTGCACTTCAGTTTCTCATATTGCAGACAGTGAAGGCTGACTGCTATCATAAACAACCTGCTGAGCTAAGAGATGCAGTGGTAGCATGCTTGTATTCTTATATTTTAACTACATGCTATGATTTGTTTAAATTAGAGGTGTCCATATAGAGGCAATTTTTCTTGTTCTAGTTCTCACAACTACTAAAGCATAGACCATATTCCTAGATTTATATTATTTCAGCTCAACCAGCAGATATTTTCATGCCTTTCTAGACAAAGTTAAAAGATACATGTTTTAGGAAACATCTAAAGAGACAATATAGACTCCCATAGATTTCATTTAGCCAGAAATAACCCTAAGCTAACATCAGTCCATATTCTCCCAAGTAATGAGAAAATAATAAAGAAAAAAAACCAAATTATAACCTGTTAAAATCCCATTAACTAATTAATGTGGATCTACAATGTTGGTGCAAAATTCACAAGTGGAATACCATGATGGTTATAGTGACCACAAGCAAAACTCTAAACTTCCATATGGTCACTCGGCATGGCTGGAGTACTAGGGTGCTCAGGAAATTTCCTGCTAACAAAGTGCTTTTGGGAGCCATAACCAACCAACTGTCATGATTTACACTATGTTTGAAATAGGATCAACTCCAGGGACAAAAAGCCACTGTTCCTTTGTACAACTTCTTTGTGTGTCTACAGAACAAATCTGTATCATAAACAACAACAAAAGAACAGCCCATGCATAAATTAAAACCAGTGCTTCACCTGCTCGTAGGAACTAGCTGATTTTTACAAACCATTTTTTAAAAAATGCTTCAACAGATCTATCGCATGCATATTATTTCCCTTATAAAATAGTTCAATTTATATATATAATGACTCATCATAGTTACTGAAAATTGCAGTTTCCTCAAAATCACAAGGGTACCAGATGAGTACTAAGTCTCAGAAGCTTAAAATTGCAGGTAGAAATTAGTTTGAGGGGAGAAAAAGTAGTTTTGGGGGGATTTATTCTTTATTTTAAAATTTAAAATACTAAAAGTTTTGGGTTTTTTTTCTTTTTTTGACAGCAGAGTAATTTCTAGCTGATCATGCTCATCCTTGTCATTTGGCTGTGTTTTCAGTCACATACAGTTCTACTCTGGAGTTTACCTGTGACCCCTGCAAATACTTGCTGATGTGTGTGCTTTCCACAGAGAGGCAAAAGGCTTTCTCACTTGATTAGTTTATTGTGCACAAAGAAAGTGATCCAAACAAGGTTATTATGTCTGCTGGGATACAGAATTCAGAGACATCTCAAAGAATGGACAGACATCAAGCTGTGTATCTACCTGAAAAGGCATGTGACTGGGAATAATCTCCCATATGTCACCATGATCAGTTCAGGCAGGGAGACAGAAAGAGACTGCATCAAACATTGCATGTTTCTCTATATTAAGAAATGGGAAATTAGAAGCTCTTCTCTCTTAAAGTATTCCCCTAATAACTAGATTGTAATTACATAATCTAACTTCATCTTTTGTACCAATAGATAATATATATATATATATATATATATATATATATAAATATATATAAATATATATACACACAATACTTATATATATACAACACATATATATGTCTGTATATTTTGTGTATATATATTACTTATATATGTAAATATATATATACATTACATATATAGATAGATCTGAGAGTTTGTCATGATTGACCTAATTTTCAAAATGCTCTTTATGGGCAGACCATATGATGTTACAGAAAACAGCCATAAAACACAAATTTAAGATTCATGAAGAACAGACTGCAGTTTGACAGTAATTAACAGTAAATAGAAAGTAGTGCAGATTTAAATTCTAGTGTTTGTTTATCATATTTTATAATAAGTTATTGCTACAATTTTTATTGACATTTCCATTTTGTCATTAAATGTCACAGGGATTATGCAGCTCGTTTTTCTGCAATCATATACATGAGAAAGCTTATGAATGGCAATAAGAAACCCTGCAAACATAGGGGAGAGTAAAATAACAACCCAGTGCTGAAAAAACACACTCTACTGATTATCACCATCTTTTAACAGCCTGGATATCTGAACAACTGGAACAACACCAGAGAGGTAACAAGTGAGGTGTAGTCATAAGGACTGTTGATGTCCTTTAATGTCATGTGCAAGTGCAGGTCAAGCTTTGGGGTGTAAAAGGAATTCTTCATCTCTGAAGTATAAATGACAAGTTGAGAAAGATCTTACCAGGAACAGAAGTGCTATATGTGCTATGTATGTGCTATATTGTAGAAAGACAAGAAAAACAATTCCAAAGAAACCTTAAGGAAGCACTATTTTTTTGCTAACACTAAAATGTGTTCACCATGGAAATGGCAGTTGCTTGGCTGGGTTTATTTCTCATTGTTAGAAGAGCTAAGCAAAACAGCTTTAGCTACACTGTAAGATCAAATTTTAACACCTCAGAATATGCTTCCTTCAGACCTTAATTATTAAATCAATCATTAATTGTTTTAAAAGATCAGGTAATCTATTCCCTGAGAATGTAGAAGACCAGAAAGAATCTCTCTGGCAGAGGTCATATTAGTTTCTACCAATATGGTATTTTCCCTCACTTTACTTCATTTTTAGGGATACAATTGGTAGAGGCAATGATCAACTCCAGCTGAGAGGCACCCTAATTGTTTTGCTTGGGTACTTACACCACATAGTGATGTGAGCACTTCAGCATTACCACAGTAATATGCCAAATGTAATAAGTCACAGCAATAAGCAAAATTGCTGTTTTGTATTTTAATATATACATTTTTTATTGCCTTTTTTTTTACTTCTGTGTTTTTTAGGTTTTTTGCATTTTTTTTATGTTTACTTTTTACTAAACTGAGGATTAAAAATTATATGCAGAAAATATAGTGCATTTTGCAGATATTAATGCAAGGAAATTAGATTCTTTGCAGATGTGCTATAGCAATTATTGAACATGAATACTCAAGTAATTACTATGTTAAATACCTTATTCAAATAGACAGATTACAAATTAAAACTATCCTAGTTTGTCTGAAATCCATAGCTTGCTATGAAGCAGCAATTTTTTCTTCTTTTTTTTTCCCCATTTTTCTTTCTGCTTTTTTTTAAAGCAGCAAGAAACATTCACTCTCAGTGTTCTAAGTAGAATTGCCTCAGTTTTATGCACCATTGTGTCTTTAGCATCATACCAAGAAGGAAACTGAATATGTCTACTAAAGTTACCAAACAGAAACAATCTAAATTAGAATAGATTACCTAGAAACAAAATTTACATTTTAAACAGCATAAATAAAATGGAAATACTAGTTATACAGCATTTTTATTCTATCCTCTATGCATACCATTGTCAAAAAGACAGAAAACTTAGAGTCTCTCTGAGTAAAGTAAGCAGCAAAGGGTTGTTTGGTATGAGACACATTAGCATTCCAGTGAGGCAAACCCTGAATTTTCAGATGTGTTAAATGCCTAGTTTCCTTTCTCTTATCTTAGAATGTTAATCTATTTATCTATTTGCTCTTCTGCCCATAATAATTCATAAAACCAGGATATCTTAAGTGGTATGGACACAAAGAGTTCTCCCCTTTAAATGTCTTAGCATTAAAGAAACCCAGTTATTCTTTCTAATGTATTTTCTAGAAACTGAATTACCAGCTAAAATCAGGTTATAACAACACTGCTGTCACTGCTGGAATCAAGGAAGATCCAGTTATCCTCTTTCCAGACCTGTCCCTCGAGGATTGTTAGGTCCCCAGTGAGACTTAGAAGTAGGGACTTAGCTGCTCAGAACAGCCAGACTTCATCATTTCTGCATAACATCAGAAGCAAACTTTCTTAGGAAACTAATGAAATTGCTGACTGCAGGGACAGGTGGCAATTGAGGATTTAAATGTTGTACTTTGACTAAAGCAGCAATTAGTTACCTAAGTTATCTGTGGAACAGATGGCATCTTAGGAGAAGAAATGATGGATGTACGATTTTATTTGAGTAATTTAGATTGGTAAACTTGGGAGGAGTACTACAAAAATTCGATGCAATAATAATACTCTTTAATCAATATAACCCTGTAGTTTAATTTAAAATAAGGACACATTAAATTCATAATTACTTCCTTCACCACTTTCTATTATAAGAAAAATGTGTGGTTATGATTGTACTTGGACAGCATTTTTTAAAATGAGATTAATAAGGCATTATATTTTTAATGATTTAGTAGAAGGAGTTTTTACATATCAAAACGAAAAATACAGTTTTATTCAACTAGAAGAAAATAAATAACCAGAATACCTAATTTCATAAAGTAAATGGGTGAGCTATCCAACTTGCATGTAACCCAAAGGGGCAAAAGACTGAAAAAAAAAAAAAAAGATAAAATTTCAAGACTTAAAAAAGTAGCTACAAAATTCCTGAATTAAAACAACACAGAAAATAGAATAAAAATAAAGAGAAAATTACAGTGCTTTCTTTAGACCTTCAAAAGTTATTCACCTGTTACAAGCTAAGATATTCATAGTGGTTCACTCTTTAGTTAACAGAAAAGGAAAAAGATATCTGCACTTCTTTAGCTGTCCCAATCTTACATTACCTGCAGAAGTGAAATTTAAAAACTTAGTCAGGTTATGCTCTGAAGTTAGGGAAGATTAATGATTTGGTTTAAGCTAGAGATAAGTGAATTCAGGTACATTCATCCAGAAAGATTTCATAGCAATACCTACTAAACTGATGAGATTTTTTTTTTCTGTTGGATGCTGCTTTTTTACATGTATAAAATTTTTGAAAGACATTTTAATTGCAAGGACAAGATACATTCATTAGGTAGTATGACTGGGACAGGATGAAAAAATTAGGAACTCTGCCCAAGTACTTTCCCATCCCTACATCTCCAGACTTTAAATGGGCTCAAAAAATGAAAACAGAAGGGAGGAAAGATTTCTACCTTCCACTTTTACCTGACCTTCTGGAAAATCCCGTGGGAACATATATTATTGGACCTGAAAAGATTTTTGTGGTATCCCCTCACACCCCTCTCCATGCTCTCCACTGAGAAAGGAGAGATTAAAAAGAAATTTCTTTTATTTTTCATCTCAATTTACAGTAGCCTTTTCTTGTTGCTTGAATTTTAGATATTGTCAACCATTTTCAACTGATGGATTGAAATTAAGTCACCTGAGAGCTAAAGCATGGCATGTTGTGGAGTACCACTAGTCATATGTTATTTATCAGGATCTAAAGGAGAACAGCAGCCTGCCATTCTGTTGTCTGGAAGCAAAGGAAGCACCAGATTTGGGTACAAGAGTGTTGGACAGCCAGAGTACATACCAAGCTAAGCATCTATATCTTGTGAAATTCATGTCATAAAAATAATCCAAATAATTGCTTTCAGTCATGGCTTTAAACCATAATAAAAGAACTTAAAAGGACTATAAGACTAATGGCAGAGGACTTAGAGCTAGATCTAACTGTATTTAACAATGCCTTTGTCGTGTAGAATTGAAAAAAAGGCATCACAGAGATTAGAAATACAATGAGGAAAAAAAAAAAAAACCACTGCATGTACTTTCATGGAACCTATTTTTAAAATAAATTTTCTGATGAATATAAAACCCCACTCCTAAACCTCAGACTTGCAACCAAATAATCATAGAGATTTGTTCATCCTTTCTGAACTTTAAAAGAGGTTTTAGTGTTCTGATCTCAGGCCACATAATAAGCTCTTATTTCTCTGCTGTCTGTGATAAATATCAATACTCGGCAGATAGAAAGATATAAAATAGATGCT